>PVJO010001688.1:40476-149037 GCA_004026905.1 Hystrix cristata | reverse complement strand
AAATGGCCACGTAGGTGCTGTCAGTAAGGATGTATATCTCTGAAGTGGTGCTGGATAAAGGCAGCTACCCTGAGGGAAAAGTGAAAGATAAACTCTGATAATGGAGGATAAATTAAAAGAAAACCGAGGAAAGGTAAAATCCAGAGTTAGAGGGTGTGTTAGAAGAAAACCCGATCGCAGTACCCAAACTTCTTACCCCAGATCCTGTATACACACCATTTTGGGAGATGACCAGATTGAGGGAGGGAGCCAGCCCTCCAATGATGTCCTGGCTCATTGAATAGACTCACAAGCACTCTATCCTCCCCACCATGGGCATGGTGAAGTGAATACCACACAGGCATTCAGAGAAGCCAAAAACAAAATGAGGCAGAATAAATTGCCCTATACTGCCATGCACTCGTATACTGTAAAAAAAAAAAAACCTCTACCGTCCTTTAAAAAAAAAAAAAAATAGAGCTTCAGTGCTAGCAGGCAATAGGATCCTGAGGAAGAACACTCACCTGATGCAAAAAAGAAAGAAAGAAAATAGAAGTTACCCACTCCTCACAACTGCAACAGGTCTCCTATACATGGAACATTCAGCACACTGCCCACAATACCTGACTGGGGATTTCAGAGGCCAGGGGAAACCAGTTCTGTGATAAAAATGTGGAGCAGGGTCGAGGAATGACTCTGTGGAGCCACAACAGTGTAGATGCCCTCCTACTGTTTCTCAAAAAATTGGCCAGAGCTGAAATGGTACGAGGTCTCACTTACCAGCCCTCGCTGTCAAAAAGGGGCCCTCGGCTGAGCCTGGCAGGGCAGAAATGTAGACGTGTGCAGGTAGAAAGAAGGTGAACAGCACCTGGGCTGGTGGCTTGCTGGCTGTATATTGGGCAAGAAAAGCCAGTAGGGGGAAGACACAGACATCCATGGTGTTCACTCACCAAATCAGTTATGGCAATCAGCTTTGCAGGGGTTCACAGTCAGAACACAGCTTGCAACCAGGACACATGAACACAGATCTCAAGGCTTTGGGCAGGCAGTTGTCCAGCCTGCAAAGAGAAACTGCTTGGCTGCTTGAAGTCAGACAGATCCCAGCATACAGGGAGCTGGGTGGAAGCTCTGGGTTAATGGTATAATAAATATGTGAAGGTTTTTGTTCTTATTTTCATTGTTATTTTGATAGTTGTGATCAATGATTGGATTTGAGTCATGTCGGTGGTTTTTCTTGTTTTGTTTTTCTATTTTTTTCCATTGGATTCCTGATTTTTATTGGTATTCATTGGTTGTTATATTTTAAGTTTCAAGACTTTCCCCTTTGAACTGCTCCCTCTGAGTGTTTTAGAAATCAAGGACAAAATGGAAATACATGATGATTTACTCAGAGAAATCATAAAAAAAGATAAAAGAACAAGAAAAACTCATCCAACAACTACTAGGTAATGCAAAGAAGACAAACCGAAGGCTAATTATAGTTAAAGAGAAATTAAAAGACAGCATATATGGAATAAAAATTGTTTGCAGATATCATAGCAGAACCAGTGCTATTCCTTGATTTTTGACCACTTTTTCTATCATTTACAATTCAAACTCTTGGCCACACAGACTAATAAATGTCCTGTGAGAATTTCAGTAAACCATGAAAAGGGAGGAATAGATAAGAAGTTATACAAAATTTTACAAAAATCTGTTTAAAAGTTGTATAGATTAAGATTCAGATATTAATATTTGAATGCTGGATGCTTTCATATTTCATGAATTCGGAAAGTCTTGTTAAGCTAAAAACTCAAATAGCCTAATTTCTTTTTTTTTTTTTTTTTTTTTTTTTTTTTTTTTTTTTTTTTTTTTTTTTTTTTTTTTTTTTTTTTTTTTGGTACTGGGGATTGAACTCAGGGCCTTGTGCTTGCTAGGCAAGCATTCTAACCACTGAGCTAAATCCCCAGCCCTCAAATAGCCTAATTTCAAAATGGGTAAATGAAAAGATATTTCTCAAAACAAGATATACATATGGTTTATTGTAAGTATATGAAAAAATGCTTCATATCATTAATCATGAAAGAAATGAAAATCAAACCTACAATGGAATATCTTCACATGTGAGTCAGAATGGCTATAAGCAAAAAAAAAAAAAAAAAGAGAGAGAGAGAGAGAGAAATGCTGCAAGAATGTGGAAAGAGAGCTCTTCACACTGTTGGGAGTGAATGCAACCTGGGACAGCCATACAGAAAATGGAATGGAGATAGCTCAAAAACATAAAAATTGAACTACCATTTCTACTATGTGGTATATATCCTAAGAAAATAAAATCAGTGTTGAAGGTACATTTGCACTCGTGCTTATTGTAGCTCTGTTCACAACAGCTAAAATATGAAGTCAAGCAAGGTGTCCACTGAAGGATTAATGGATAAAAAAATGTGGTATTTATACCTAATAAAATATTATTCATCTATAAAAAAGGATGAAATCCTGTCATTTGCAAGAACATGGATGAAATTGAAGGACATTATGGTGTGTGAAATAAACCAGATGCAGAAAGACAAATAGCATATGTTCCCACTCCTATGTGAAGTTTTAAAAACCTGATTTTGTAGATGTAAACAGTTGAATAATGATTACTAGAGGTTAGGAAGTATAGAGAGAATGAAGATAGAGAAGTTAGATAATGGTACCAAAATACATTTACACAGGAGAAAGAAGTTTTAATGTTTTATAACCCAGAAGGGTCACTATAATTCATAAAAACTTACTATGCATTTTAAAACTTACTAGAGGAGAGGAGGTCAAAGTTTCCCAATACAAAGAAATTATAAATATTTAAGGAAAGGGAAATGCTAAATATCCTGACTTGAACATTGTAACTGTACATATGCATCAGTTTATCACACCATACCCAATAAATGTGAACTATTATTATGTAAAAGAGCAAATAACATGAGTCTTGTTGGATTGCTGTTACCGATGAGTAGCAAAAAGAGGTTGAAGGCTGGCTTCTGGCTATAAACCCTGACTCTTTTTCTTGTATAATTCTTCTCCACCTCAGAGATCTCCACGCTGGCCTCATTCTTCTAATATACTGAAATTGTTCCAGAGCTCTTCTCTAATACAGATTGAAATAAGTCATAAGAAAAGTTAGTTTGTAATTAGAAATGCCAGAATTACAGAGAATATATTTAACCTTCCAAAGCTCAAAATTATGCCATCACTGAGATGTTTCTCGAAGAAGTGGCTGGTGGTGTAGACCCAATGATAGGCAGGGCTATACCCACACAATACGCATTATTAAGCTTTCGTTTTTGTACAAGCATCAAATAAAATATCATATGTTGAAGTGTCCACCACAGCAAACCTTTTTCAGTCTTCTATTATGTATTAAAATGATCTAGACATCTGTTTATAATCTCCCACTGATATAAAGCAATCTCATGTCCCTGGTTTTATAAGTAGCAGCTCCATTAGAAAATGACTTTAAATAGTCATTTCTATAAAAGAGGTCTGCATTTCAAACATAAATTATTATAAATCTAAAAAAAATGAGCAGCATTTCTATTTTTAAGTCAAAAATAAATCTATAAGTGTATATTATTAAAAATCTTTTTAAAACCTTGTATGATACATGGAAGTAACCTAAATATCCACTATAGGAAAATGATTACATAAATTGCAATAGATTTACTTATTTATAATAAATACTACTAATTGAAAGATAGGTCATAATATTACACAAAAAAGCATATAAAATGGTATGTGAATCATGAAAATCATGCAAGCTTCTTATGCATGTTAAAAAAAATTAAAAGGCAAACCACTGGAAGGAAAAGAATACAAAAATCATGATAGGTCTGTGGTTAAATGTGATGAAAATATTTTTCTTTTTTCTAAGCGTTCTCTGTTGATTGTTATATGTGTTTTATAAATTTAAAATGATCACTTTTGGGCAAAATATCTGAACAGACATCTCACCAGTGAAAATATACAGAT
Source organism: Hystrix cristata (assembly GCA_004026905.1). Lineage (NCBI taxonomy): Eukaryota > Metazoa > Chordata > Mammalia > Rodentia > Hystricidae > Hystrix > Hystrix cristata. Next base: position 145,074 of record PVJO010001688.1, on the reverse strand, counting down.
GGCAAATAAGCATATGAAAAGATGCTCAACATCATAATTAGAGAATTACAAAGTAAAATAGCAATAAGACATCACTACACACATGTGAAAATGGCTGGTGTCTGGACCACTGACACCACCAAATGCTGGCAAAGAGATGAGCAACAAGAACTCCCATAGACTCAGATAGGAATGTAAAATGGTACAGCTTTGGGAATTTGGTGGTTTCTTATAAAAGTAAATACACTCATACCATATGATCCAGTAATCACAGCCTCCATGGTATTTACTCAAACAAATTGAACATTTTTGTCCATACAAAAACCTGCACATGGATGTTTATACAAGCTCTAGGCATAATTGCTAAAACTTGGAAGCAACCAAGATATCGTTCAATAAGTGAACAAAGAAATACAATAGCTGGTATATTCCATTGATAGAATATTAGTCGGCACTAAGAAGAAACAACTTCCCAACCCATGAAAAGATATGGAGGAAACTTAATTCATATCTATATTGTATGGTTTTAATTATATGACATTCTGGAAAAGCAAACTCTGTGAAGACCATGAAAAGATCAGTGTGTGTCAGGGGTTAGAAGGATGGGAGGTGCAAGTAGGTGGAACACAGAGGATTTTTAACACAATGAAATTACTCTGTAGGATGCTATACTGATCATTATGCATTTACCAAAGCCCAAAGAAAATCCAAAGAGAGTAAACAGTAATGTAAACTATGCACATTAGTGAATGGTGCTTTTGATACTAGTTCATTAATCATAAAAGAAAAATATCACTGCTATTAATAAGAGAAACTGTGATGGAAGTGGAGATAGAGTATGGAATATGGGAATTCTACTTTCTGATCAACTCTTCTGTAAACCTAACACTGCTCTAAAAATTAAATTATTAAAAGTTCTCCTTTAAATGTAAGTCATAAAATCATCCAATCATTGAATTCCAGTTTTGTATTTTATTTTATTTGCATAATTTTTGTTTTGGAGTACTCCTTTCCATTTCTACAAAGTTGTGAAGCAACTTTTTTATGTAGGAATGTGTCCATTTATCATGCTACATGATGTGTCAACTTGACTGGATTAATAAATGCACAGGGGATTAACAAAACACATTCTAGGCATGTCTAGGTGGGATGTGGAGGCATGACCTGTGTAGTAGTATGGTCTCTGGCCATTCCTCCCTGGCAATGTCCCCCTGCTCTGCTATCTGCCCACCCTGACTTAAGCATTTTGCTCAATCACACTCTTCCTTCATGATGTTTCTTTTTTGGAGCCAGCTGACCATGGACTGAATCCCCTGAAACCATGAGCCAACTTAAACCTCTTCTTTAAATTGTAGGTGTTGGGTATTGTATCCTAGTGATGGGGGAGCTAACTAATACAAGGACAATTTTTAAGTTTATGTATCACTTAGAATATTTTATACATGATTTCTATCTAAATAAATATAGCTTCTGGTTTCTAAACAATTTCCATTGCCTTCGTAACAGAATTTACTCGTTTTAACCTCTATTGTGATTTGGCATTAAAATGTCAAATTTAATTCAAATGTATATATTTGAATTTTTAAATGCATAAAAATCCATCTGTAAATATAGTAATGGCTTCATAAAGTTTGTCTTTTATACTATGCTTCACGAAAATAATGTCCTTCTTCCTCTCTTGAGTTTCCTTGCAATCGTTTGTAATTATATCCTCCACATTTTTCTCCTGAGTTCCAGGTCCTTGCACAAGTACTGAATTGGCCCACTCATCGCAGTCCCTAGGATTACAACCTCTGCTTTTTCCTTAGACATTTTAATGGTTCCATTTACTGTCCTTTTTTTTTTTTTTTTTTTTTGGTCAAGTTCTTTAGTCCTTTAAGAAAAAAATTTTTTTTTCTTTTTTGGAGACTAGAGTGTAGAGCTTTCTGAGAGCTAATGTAGGATCTATTACTTCACAGGAAAGGTAGCCTTACAGGGTAAAAAGATCAGTCTGCAGCCAGGTTTCTAAAGACCTAACTCTCTCAACATTTAAATGAAATGTGAATTTTCTAGGAATAAAAAAATTAACTCTATGCCACCTGTAACCTATGAAAACTATAAGACATATTGTTAGAAACTACTTTTGGTTGAAGGAAATGTTTAAAAAGTAATGATTTTAATCTGCATTTCCCTGTTAGCTCCTCATGCATACAATCCTCCTTTAATAAAAATAAAGTAAAATAACAACTTTCGGGGCAGATGAGTATGGTTTGCTATATTTAATTTTGAGCCCAATGACCATCAAGTTAAAATATTGATTTGGTGGTTGTCTACAATTAGCTCCACATGTATGAGAAGGTGCTGGCTTGTCTTTTTTTTATTATCTTCACGTCTATACGGTCAAGTCCTCCAGCACCTTCTTAGCCAGTAGATTAAAGTGGTTTCTAAATCAGGTCCTGTCACCAGCACTGTGCCCTTTGCCAGACACTGTTCTTCCATTTGCAAATCTGCTGGGGCAAGAAGTTAAAGCAATTGTCCCCTTGAAGTAATGCAGAGAACACAAGCCTACTTATTATCCAAAAACTCCTCAATTCTCCATTTACCATTTCTCTCTCTGCCTTCCTCCTACCCTCCCTCCCTCCGCCTCCCTCTCTCATTCTCCCTCTGCCTCCCTCTTTTTCACTCTATCTTTTGTTCTGGAGACTGAACCAGGATCTCCTGCGTGCTAAGCGTGGCCCTCCCTAGTTTCATGTATACCTGCCAGCATCCCTAGAAGCAAACATAGTATATGCGAGTATTCCAACCAACTCTCTACAACTCTGTATCAGCTTGCCTTTGAATTTTAATGCATGAAATAACATCACTTTCCTTCTCTGGGGACATGCCTGCACATGCACGAAAGTATGGCATGGCCAATTATTCTCAAAGACAAATTTATCTGTTTCAAATTTGATTACATAACATTTCAAAATCATGGTGCACAAAAATTAATCCTTTTAGGAAACACTTTTTTCCCTATGCCTGATATATTTTGAGAGAAACAGACCCACCAATTGGGGGGGGGGGTGCTCAGTTAAATGTGTCAAATGTTTGTCAATTCAGTGGTATTCGGAAGGATTTCTTTCCTTTTAAACACAGCTATTTTGTAGAATTAATTTTGTCATGTAGTTCCCAAGTAAACTGTATTAGATTTAACAAAATAATTATTTTAAAAACCTCATAAAACAGCTTTGTTTGTGGCATTGTGTTTATTTTGTGATTAAAAAATAAGTCCTTCCTGAAGCTTTTATTGAAGGACTGTGAAAATTGCCCTATGCTATTTCTGTTTTCTCTTCATCCTCTTTTCTTTCTTTCCTACTCTCCATCTTCATGCCCCAGCCCCATTTTTCCTCATTTATCATACAATGACTAATCTGAAATGAGTCTCATTCAATATACAACAAAATACTTAATCCCACTCTGTGTACAAGGCACATCACCTATCAACCTATTAAACATATATACATACTTTCTCTGTCTCTCTCAAGGCTTTTTAAATCCATTAATTTTCATTTCTTTTCTCATTTATTCCTACCTTTCATCTCACTCTCATATTTTCTCGTTTTGTTTCTTCTAAGTCTGGCTGTGCATTTATCAGAATTTATATTCAAATAAAACTTTTTTCCACATTTTGATACCAGCTAAGTGAAATAGTAAATTTCCCACCGGGAAGTTCATACATGCTCAGTGTTTGTTTTGCAGATTTTATTCCTTTATTCCCAGTGTCCCTCCAGAGAGAGAAGATGGACTCCTTCAAAACTGTTTTGCATTGAGAAAGCTTTTTGCCCTTATTTAAAGATCACATCTTGCATGACCTTTCTTCCCATTCACTAAACAGATTCCGCAGCCTTCCTCAGGTGAGAGAATTAGGCCTCGCTTGTCTGCTCTGATCCAGAAAATCATGCTTTCATTAGCACAAACATCTTCTGATCTCTGCCAATGGATTTTAAAGCTTCAAATTATGTATGTGCATCATCTATCAAAATGCTCTCATTGTCCACATATGCCAAGCATTCAAACTGGGCAGTTCCATGGAGTGTGTGTGGGTTCATTTGGAGGAAGAAGCAATGATGGTAAACTTGGTTCTCAAAGCAGCTTCACTTAGCCACACATTCTTCATTCTAAGGAAAGAAAATGGTAGCTAAGCTCCGGGGGTAGTTCTCACAGCACCATGTGATCCTCGGGGGAAATGCAGATTCCCACTGACACTTTGAGCAACAGAAAAGATGCAAATAGCATTTTGCATTAAGAAATTATCTGATTTGGGTGAGTTGAAGAAAGAATAGTATTTTAAGTGATGGTATAAACACAAACAACACACTAGTAATGATTTTGATGTTTGAGAAGCAGAAACAAATAGGAAGTTCTCTAACCTTAATGGAAAAGTGCCAAATCAAGTTTGTGTACCTAAATGTCTTTCAACAACTGTTTTTTTCAAATTCAAACTGCCAAAATTTCCTTCACCCTATTTTCTTTGTCCATTCCAATCTTCACTGAAATCGAGAGAGAAACGCCACCGCTATGGCTTGGGTCTGGGTTTTGTCCTAATATTCACAAGACAGATGCTGGGTCCCGCGGTGGCACTATTGAGGGGTGGTGAGTCTTAAGTGACAGTGAGGACATTAAGAGGAGCAGATTGTGGAGCACCATCCTCAGAAGGGATCAATGTACCTTTACAAGATTAGGTCAGCTTCTGCCAGAGAGGGTTGTTCTACAAGAGCGAGCCCTGCTGTTGTGATTCTTGCATTCTTCTGCCAATTCTCCTTCTCCATCTTCTTCTCATTGCCACACAGCCAAGTGGTGACATCATGCTGTCTGGACTTTCCAGCCAGCAGAATTAAGAGCCCAATAAGCCTTTTCCTCATATATTACTCAAGATCAGACATTCTGATACAGTAACACAAAAAGAACTAGGACAACAACCATGAAAAGTAGCATATAGATCATGCAGAGATTTTGTTTGTTTGTTTTTACATACTGTATCCAGACCCTCAATAAAAATTTTAGGGACTATATGAACAGTACAAATAGATGATTCCATTATTGTAATTTTCAGTCTTGGACTTTAAAGTATCTGCATGTTCATACATTAAAGAGAATACACGACAAGATAGAGGACTTTACCAGATAACTGGAATCTATGTAAAAGAATCAAATGGAAATCCTATGACTAAAGACATAATAACTGAAATAAAAGCCTCGATGGTTAAGTTTAACAATGAAGTAGGAGACTGGGCATAGCTGAGGAAATGACTAGTAAACTAGAAATTAGAGAAGTATGAAATACCTTGATGGAGTCTAGGCAGCCAAAGGGACAGAAATACACTGAAAAACGGAAGGGCAGTGTGAGACACCATAGAAGTTCTAACATCCTGCAATACCATCTCCCACAGAAAGGAAAGAGAATGGGTCAAGCTTTATGGGTAAGAGCAAAATGAACATCAAGAATATTTCAATTGATGAAAGATATCTACCCACAGATTTAAGAGGCAGTCCAAACTCTAAACAGGGTAATTAAAAAGCAAACCGCATTTATGCACATCACAGTGTAAGAACTGAAATTCAAAGACAAAGAGAAAATTGCAAAAGACCCAAAAAGAAAGACATCATTTTCAAAGGAACATCGTTACAACTGCTAGCAGACTCTTCAACAAAGAAGATGTAAGCCAATTCCACAGAATACAGTATAATGACATGAACAAAGTGTGAAAAACAGAATCTGCATGCAGTAAAAATATCTTTCAAAATGAATCAGCATAGGCACTTCTTCACCCCCCCCAAACCTGAGCATGCTCAGCAGCAATAGTCTATATAAAAGGGCTGGTAAATTATTAAAGATAGTTCTTCCAGCATAAAGAAAATAATTCTCAAGGAGAAATAATGCAGTGAAGCTGGATAACCTACAGTCAGGACAAACCGAAGGAATACTGACTACATAAAGTAATAGCAATAATAATAATAATAATAATACATCTTACAGAGGTTAAAATGTATGTACAGTTAGAATGCACGACAACAATAAAGATACTCAGCAGACCAGGAAAGGTTAATGGAATTGATGTTTGAAGCCTCAGCATTAATGGCTGGAATGTGGTAAGAGTAACAGACTTTTCCAAGCAAATTATAAAAATGATCAGTAGTTAATGATTTTCGCTTGATGTTCTCAGCAGTACATTGGTATATCTCATTTTATCCTTTTGCATTTATTAGCTTTATTCCTACACACACACACACACACACACACACACACACGCAAGCACACACACACACACCCATTTATTTCTCACAGTTCTGGAGGTTGAGAAGTCAAAATCAGAGTCCTAGCAGACTCGGTGTCTGATGAGGGCCTCTGACTAGCGTAGAGAGAGCTGCTTTCTTACTATATTTTCACATAGAGGAGAGAGAGGGAATTTGGGAGTTGGACTTTAACATATGAATTTAAAGGGGACATAAACACATGCTCATAATAGGCAGGTTTAGTAACCAGCTAGAAGTAACACTGCAAATAGCAGACTGGAGAGGGGAAAAAGCTTTTGTTTGTTTTTATTCTTGTTTCATTGTACTCCAGAACCACTGCATTTAATCATTAGTATATATGCCAATCGCCTCGAAAAGAAAAATGTAACATTCTACAAATTTTTACTGTAATCGTAATGACATATGCAAATATCTTAGCAAAATCTGTGAAATAGGTTTTTTTGTTTTGTTTTGTTTTGTTTTTGAGGGGAGGGTAGTATTAGGAATTGAGCCCAGAACCTTCACATTGAACTGTATCTCTGGCTCCTTTTCTTGTCTTTTTCTTTCTTTTTTTTTTTTTAATTTGATTTATTAAGAACATGTATTGGTACATTGTATACATAATGATCACATTCATAATAGTTAATTTGTACCTGTATGTGATGCATCTTGGTTTTTCCCCCTCTTCCCTACCCCTCCCTTCCATTCCCCATCCCTTCCTCATTTACTGCATTTTTATTTACATTTTAACATTTTTCCTTTTCTCCTTTCTTTTCTTTTTCCCTTCCTTCTTTTCCCCCTTCTCCTTATCTAGTTCTCCTCTCTTTTGGATACTATCTTTTTTTTTTGCATAATATCTATTATACCTCTTTGTCTTTATTGACACTTATGGTTTCTCATATCAGAGAAACAATTTGATGTGTACTCATAAGTGTCTGATTTATTTCACTTAAGAGTATGCTCTTAAGATGCATCTATTTACCTACAAATATCTCTAGCTTATCCTTTTTTATGGCAGAGTAATACTCCATTGTGTAGAAAAACCACATCTTCTTTGGCCATTCATTTGCTGTTGGGCATTTAGGTTATTTCCAAGACTTAGCAATTGCAAATAGTGTTGTTATGAACGTGCTTGTGCATATATCACTGTGGTATGAAGATTTTAATTCTTCTGGGAAGATACCAAGCAGAGGAATAGCTGGGTCAAATGGAACCTCTAGTTGAATTATTCTGAGGAATCTCCACACTGATTTCCATAGTGGTTGGACCAATCTACATGTCTACCAACAATGTAGGAGGATTCCTTTTTCCCTGCAGCCCCGTCAGCATTTGTTACTGGTTAATTTCTTTATAATAGCTGTTCTTTCTGGACTGAGATGGAATCTTAGCATTGTTTTGATTTGCTTCTTTTGAATGACCAATGATGTTGAACACTTTTTCATATATTTACTTGCTATTTTTATTTCTTGAGAAATGCTTATTCATTTCAGATGCCCATTTTTGGATAGGGTCTTTAAATTGGGGGGGGTTGAGTTCTTTATAAATTCTAGAGGTTAAACCTTTGCCTGAGGGACAGCTGGCAAAAAATTTTTCCCAGTCTGTGAGTTTTCACCCTGCTATATTGGTGATTTCTTTTGCTGTGCAAAAGAACTTTTAATTTCATTGAGATAAAGTCTCGCTGAGATGTGAAGTTGCCCAAGCTGAGCCAAAACTTGCAATTCCACTGCCACTCAGAGAGCTGAGATTAGAGGCTTGTGCCACCATCTGAGTAGATTTTCTCTTTTTTAAGTGTTAAATCTTAGCAATACATCCAAGTTATCAAATTTTCAACAAACCTTTGCAAATTATGTTCTGAGTGTTGGACATCACACTAGGTAACAATAATACATGATACATGAGAGGCAAGGTCTTTACTTCATGAAAGTATTAATAATATTAATTAAAATTTATTTATCCAGGGGCTGGGGATTTAGCTCAGTGATTAGAGTGCTTGCCTCACAAGCACAAGGCCCTGAGTTCGATTCCCAGCACCAAAAAAAAAAAAATTATTTATCCATTATTAGATAATAAAAGAAAATAAATAATCATAAACTCTGAAATAAACTATAAAGAAAACAGATACTTTGATAAAGAATCATACTGCTCTGTTAGATGATTTGAAGAGAAATATTTTTTCCAGGAGCATAACGTTTGTACCAGCACAGCTTCAGAGTTTAGGCAATTCTGTTCTGCATGCCCCACACTAGTACATGCTAGAAAGTGAAAGGGGAGCTTTTAATACGTACACAGGGTTTCTGGGCAAACCAGGAACATCTATTGACCTGATTTCTAAGGCAACAGAAGGAGCTGAGAGTACTATTAAATGCAATAGGAAGAAGTGTGTTTCAGGAGAGGAATATTCACTACCTGATCTACACATTTAAAAGTTCTCTGTATATGCCAGTTGGAAAATGAGTAGGGTAAGGAGCAAGAATGAGGGTCAAGAGACAAATTCTGAGGATATTCTTCCCATCTAGGCAGGAGAGGGACAGCAGCTTGGGTTGATGAGAAAAATAGCCAACTCTGGATAAATTTTGGAGGGTGTCAGCCACAAAAGTGAAGTTATATAAAATACCTGCATTGTAATTCATATTTTAATAAATGTGCAAAAAATATCTCAAAACTTTGTCAAGTGCTGTGAGAAAGAACTCTTCAACATCATTCACAGGGCTATAAATTATCTCTCTTTTCTTCTTTACTAACCCCAGTTATGCTGATTTGTGTAAGTTAAATTTGTAAGTTTGTGTACATTTATTTATAAAGGTTATTAATATTTTGTATCTCCAATACAGCAAATTTTGTCTCCAGTCTATTAACTTTGTTTTGGGAGCTTTTGTCCACTCAAAATATTTAACCTTTAATTTATATATGAGAAAATATATCTAACTTTCACTTGTTATATCTAGGTTTCCTGATTTAGAAAACTTTGTCTCTATCCACAACAGTATATAAGTATACACAAAAATGTAATTCTGTTATTTTATGTAATTATTTATTTGCATTTAAATCTCGTGTTGTTTTTCTTCTCCTTAGTGTGTTTTGAAGGTCTCACAAATCTTGTTCTCACTTGTAACCAATTTCCAACCTCTTCTGCATACACAGCTATCTGCTGGATATTATCACTGATATGTACTAAAATTGAAAATCAATCTGAATGTTTTCCCTTACCTAAAGAATCTACTCCACCTTATATATTTTTATTACTGGGACATTCATTCTACCAGTCTCCTTATTCATGAAGCTTTGGTTTGACTTCTCTCTTCTCTTTAGAGGCAAGGCCTGACATTACCACCATTTAACTATTCACTAGACATCAGAGATTCTGCTGTGGTGTGTCCTGCATCCAGCCTTTCTATTCTTTTTCTTTTTTTCATTTTTACTAGTTCCAATTTAATTCAGGGTCATATCACCTGCAACACAAAATATTTATTACAAAACTATTCTGCTAAACTCCATGATGGAACAAACCATGCTATTAGGGTTGCATAAAATGTTCACAGTATCCTTTAATTCTCCAAGCCAAAATTCACTGTTTTTATGTAATGTCACTTAGTAAATAGATTTTAGGTAAATGGTACTGTGCAGCAGACAAAGGCTCAAATGTCCATTTATCTATTCACAAGAGTATTTTAAGCATGTGCTTTTTTGCCTCACGATGTTCTACATTTTGTCAATTTAGTACTGAATAAAAATGAAGTAAAAAATGCTCCTGCACTTATGGAATTTACATATTACTGCTAATATCTTAGTTGGAATCCTCGATCCATCATTTTTAGGTTTGTGATCTTAGACAAGTTACTTCACCTTCTGAACCTCTGATCCTCTATCAGAAAAGAATGTGGGTGGTGGGAAAGGAGGAGATATAATGTACAATATGTAGGATTTTGAAAGAAATAGAAATTAGGTAGGCTGATAGACCATGTGATTTGTCCAGTTAGCTCTTTTTTCCTGACATGGGTACTTTGTTCTTTTCCTAAAGCAGCCTTCCTCACTGCTGGTCCACACATTGAGGTTAACTTGTTTTACTTTTTACAACTTATTACACAAAGAACAAACTAGACACTTATCAAAGTTGCTTTCTTTTTTCATTCTGAACACTTGCTGAACTTATATCAACACTTTAAAATGAACCAGAATTTAAAGGACTGATTATGAAGGCTCTCTACCTGTGAACAAATTGAGAATAGCTATAGGAAAATAACTTTATTCAAATTTCTTTCATAAGTATGTAATCAATTTTAACCATTATTTTATCTTCCAAAAATTGAGTTTAGAATGCAAGAAATCTCTCTCCCTCTCCTCCTCTCTCTCTCTCTCCCTCCCTCTCTTTCTGTCTGTCTCTCTCTATCTTCCCCTTTCTTCTTCCCCTCCCTTCTCTATCCTTTAGATACTTCCCCAAATTTGTGGTTCATACCAAATGGACAAAAGCGTAGGAAGCTTTCTGTTCACCAATGAGTCTCAAGCCACCTACACAGCACCAGAAGCTCCTCCATCCCCCAGGAAGATCCTTGCCTCTGCTCAGGTAAGAAGCGTGGCTCTCTCTGCTACAGCTTCTGGAGCAATGGTAGCTGCCTATTCCTAAATACACTTAGAGCTACAGAGGATCTTGGTATTCTAGGAATTTCCAACCCAGTGCAGAAATCTATACTAGAGCACCTTTACCACAACACGCTGTTCAACACTTTCTTGAGCAAGAGGAAGCTAAAAGTATCTTTACTCTTTCCACTTCCAACAGGTTCAAATGTCGAATGTTCTCATATTTTTTCTGGATTTTCCAATATTTAAAGGTAGCTGTCTGCCTCTTTCTCACCTTTCTCAACCACACTACCTCCTGAACTGGACTAAAACTACCCGATCTTTCAGTCAGTCCTAGTGTAATATTGTCACAAGAATTGCCAGCGCACCCCTAAGGCTCATAATCATTTAAAATACTCTCTATGTATAGACTAACCAACTCAAAATATAATGAACTATGACTTACTTCTTTGCTTCAAGCATTTTAGGATTTAAATAATCCCGAATGCCATGTCATCTTACCTGGTTGCTAATATGAAAGCTTTGTCTCCTTTAGGACGCTTCTCTTCATTACTACTCCGTGGCCTTACTGCTGACCTAAGAGATGCTGACCGCAGGGAAAGCGGGTAAACAGGCCACCCCACGTGAAACTCTATCAGCTCTTCAGACTGTGTACTGCGCTGCGTGACTAGCTGATTGCCATAGAAATTAATCTCAATTGAGCTACCAACTTGGAACACCCTTCAGGCCCAGAACCTAAAACAGAATTTCAAGTGTGGAGGAAAACGGACAGTTTTATAGGTACTCAAAGTTACTGACACTGTACTTCACATAAACAAGGATATAGTGTTAATATGTTATTATTATTACTATTATTATGATGAGTCACTTGCGATATGAATATTTGCTGGCAAATAGATTACAAAAGAATAGGATAACATATAAATATTTTACGACTTCTAGGAAATATTGACTTAAATACTGAATAATTGTTTTACATAAATGAGTTCCATTCAGTTGAAATAAACGTAAAGGTTGTGAGAAGCACTGGAGAATTCAGCTTTTAGATTTTAAGGAACTTTTAAAGTGCCTTAGATCATCACATTTTAACCAAACAGTAGCATTTACTTCACTCTAAAAGAGAAAATACTGTCACATCACCAAAAATATAATACAGTTTGGAAAAATGAAATAACATAGCTGATGACTTTCTTTCTGGTTAACATTTATCAAAAATGTTCAGAAAGGATCAGGAAATATGTTCTAAACAAAAATACATATCGTAAATTACCCAAACAAAGGGCATTTAAAAATGTGTAGGAGGAAGAAAGTACTTTTCCTACATGTCTTGACTATCTTTATTAAGGATTATAAATGTTGCAGTAGTAAAAGAAGTTTCAGAATTCAATAAATAATTAAAAATTTTAAAGTACCCAAAAGAGTTAAAACTCCTGAATTTTGAAATTCCTCCATACTCTAATGAGAAATAGAAATCTAAAACAAAAGAATAATTATAATGTTTACAAAGGCTTTGAAATTTTCAATATTCCTGTGTCTCTACTTGAAGCACATGAAATTAAAATGATATAGTCACAATTTGTTTCTTGACTATTTTATATGCAGTAATTTTTAATGAAGCAACTAAATTAGGCATAACTTAGTGCAGCTTTAATGTAGTTATGATGAATATATTTTACTTGATTAAAAATAATAAAACCAGGGAGCCTTAAATATTATCTTAAAAGATTAACTACTGTGTCAATTACAAATCTAGGAGAAAGGTATTTATAAAGGAATAACTATTCTGAATAGTAACTTCCTTTTGTTCATTTCATTTAATTAATAACTCAATCAAGTTTCACGCAATACCAAAAATTTCTTAAATTATACATTGGCTTGCAGATAGACGTGTATACAGCAGGACTGTCAATTTCACACTGGTTAAGTAACCCATTTTTATTTAGTGGGGAAGGGGGAATCTTGGCAGTGTAGATGATCTAATGAACTGAATAAATCTCCGAGTCTACAATGTATCTTGTGTTACACAGCAAAACACAAATCAATACTGGTAAAGATCCAATTATTTGAATACCTAAGTAATGATGAGGCCTGCTTTGCCAACAGGTATGCGGATGAGGCCCTAAGACTGAGGAAATGTGGAAAACTTTTTCACCTCTTTGTCTTTTAGAGTGACCAATTAACCGAAGTATTTATGAAAAGTCCTGCTATAGGGAAGGAAGTAGACGCAGTCATCTATATGCTGTGTTAGTTGTCCACGAAGAGGGAAAACTTTGCAAAAGAACAGTTTTGATGTGTGAGTTCGAATTTTAACAAAACACAAATAAATGCGCATAGATGACAAATTCACCTCAGTGCAAATAACTTCATCTAGCTTTCGGTTGCTAGCTCCTCTAAATGGATAACTGTAGTCAGGAACAACTAAAACCAACTTTCCTCCTCCTCCCAACGCCTTGTACCGTGAAGAGCTCAGACCCCACCACCAGGGCGGCGCCACTGCCAACCGGGCTCTATCTCGGCTCCGGTAGCCCATCTCCAGGGGCTCCTGCGAGTGCTAATAGGAACCAGACTTCTTCACAAAAGAAAACACACACACACACACACACACACACACACACCAGTGCTCAGGGCTTTTTTTTTTTTTTTAATGGGGGACAGAAAGCATCTGAACAGTGTTTTTAAAACGAGTTAGGCCCAGCCTGGGGAATGCCCGCAGCCAGCAGAGGGTGCGGGAAAGGCCCGTATGCTGCCCTGGGCGGAGACGCGGAGCTCCCCGCAGAAGCGTTCTGCAAAAGTCTGCCCCGATCCAAAGCCGGCCGTGCCGGGCGGCGGGCGTGGCGACTAGGGCCGGGACGAGCCTGGAGCCTGCGGAAGGACTGCCGCGCTGCGCACGCTCCGCCTCCCGCCGCACCTGCGGGCCGCCGGCTCCCTCCGCTCTGCCGCCAGGGCCTACGGCTCGGAGCTGCGCGGCTGCCTGCGCCCGACTCCGCCCCGCCCCGCCCCGCCTGCGGCCCCGCCCCGGGTCCCAGCCGCTCCGGGCGCAGGCGGGCGCTGATTGGCCGCGGCGCTGACAGGGGGAGGGGCCCGGAGTGCGGCCGAGCCGCCCGGGTATAAGCCGGCCCTCCGCGGCGCCTTCTCTCCGTCCTCCTCGCTCGCTCCCTTCCTCCGTCACCGAGCAGTGGAACTGACACTGTGGATCCGCTAGCAGGCACAGATGTCATGTGAAAACGCACATGCTCTGCCATCCACGCCGCCTTTCTTTCTTTGCTGTTTCCTTTTCTCCCCCTTGCTCCTTCTCCCTCTTCTTTGTAACTAACAGAACCACCACCAACTCCTCCTCCTGCTGCTGCCCTTCCTCCGGCTCCTCCTCAGGCCAAGTGATCACAAAAGAAATCTTCTGAGCCCGGAGGCGGTGACATTTTTAAAAAGCAAGCACACTGGAGAGAAAGAAAAAGAGAAAAACAAAAGCAAAACAAAACCCAGGCACCAGCCACCCAGGACATTTTTTTTCCACCCTTTCTCAAAGCAAACAAACAAACCACCACCAACAACACAGTCAGCACCGCCAACACCCGAGCTGTGAGCCCGGCGGCGGCCGTCGTGCCCGGGCCGCGGCGCCTGCCTGCAGGATGGAGCTCTCGGCGCAGCTGCGGGGCGCCGGGCGCCTCCTCCGCGCGTGCTGAGCGGGACCCGGGCTCTCGGTTCGGGCCGGGAGCAGCTTCATGACTGCGCGAGCGGGACAGCGGCCACACCATGCGAGGTAAGCGAGCCGCGGGCGCCGGGGGTCCCGGACCGGCCAGCTCCGGCCGACGGGACGGTGGGGGCGCCGAGCCCGCCTTTGCAGCGCGGCTGCGGCGGCCCGGGCGCAGAAAGTTGCGGGGAGGCGCTGCTGCCTCTCGAGAGTTTTCCGGCACGCGGAGAGCGCTTTTTGGAGCGCGGAGCGCGCCCCGCTCTGGGGTGGCCCAGCCCGTCTGGCGCGGCGCTGTCCCCCCGGCGCGGGCGCAGGGCCCGCGGGCGGAGGGCGGACGCGCCGGGGCGCACGCACTAGCTGGGCGCGGGCCCTGCGGGCGTCACCCCGCGCGGCTGCCGGCCAGCGGGTCCTGGGACCGGACGCTGGTACGGACCGGCCGCTACTCTCCCCCGCGTCGTCTCCGCGCCCCGGCAGGCCGAAGTTATCCGCACCCGCGCAGCCCAGACACCGGCGCTACCCCTAAAAAAGTTGTAGCGAGAAAGTTCCAGAGACCAGAGGCCGCGCCCCGCGCGACGGCGGGGAGTCAGGGGCTCCCGCCCTTTAGTCAGACGATGGGCAGCCCGGGAGGCAGTCTGGGTGCGCCCGCGGGCCTGGACCCCAGCAGCCCGGAGCGCGGCCGCGGCAGGACGCAGGGGCAAGCGGGCGGCTGCCGGGCGACGGGCTCGGGACGGAGGCGGAGGCGAAGCACCTGCCGCGACTGCACTCGGGCTACCTGAGCGGCTGGCCAGGGGCTCCGGGGAGTTCCTTTATCTGTCCCCTTCCCTTTGGTGCCGGAGACCTCTAGATTTCCTGCGCTCTGTGCCGGGATCCCCACTCTCACTCTCCAGCTGGCCACAACTTCACTCTTTCTGGAAGAGACGGGTTTCCGCGTGCCTGAAGGATCTGAGCACCCCTGGGCACCCACCCCTACCACCTAGTCGCTGTTCCCCGCCACCCTGTGGTTCTTGGGGGACTCTTTTCTCCCCTTCGCACAGTCTTGGGTATCCTGGCCGTAGAAGTTGGGGAAGGCCAGCTCTGGACCTTCCTACCTCTTCCACCTGGAGAGAGGTGATCTAGGCAGGCAGCATTTGGGAGTACTAGGCTGCAAACACTCCCCTTCCAGCGGGCTTCGTTCCTCTTCCACCCACTCCCCCTTACCTCCGAGAAGTGCCCCGGAAGAGGCAATGAGCCTTACCCCCATCCCTCGCCCGCAGACTCTGGGGGAGCCCTGAGCGCGGCCTCAAAGGCACCTGAGGGTTAGTCGGCTGGGACCCTGGATGTAGCAGGAAAGAGAAGGTGACAGAGGGACAGACAGAAAGACACTGCCCACGGAATGCAGGGGGACCAGTGTAGCTAAGGGACGAGGACGTGCTGGTGGGATAGTCTGGATGAACCCGTGCGCTGGGATTGGCAGATCGGAACGTGCTCGCTGGCTCCAGCCGATTGTCGGGGTCGGGGGTTAGTCACGTGTTCCTGTATCCAGATTCCTACAAGAAAGTGTACTTGGGCAATTGGCAAGAAGAGCAGTTTTTTAGCGAGGGACTCCTCAGTCTTCAATCTTTTTCTGTCCCATCTCATCATCCCATCCACTTTCCTTCGGTTTCCTTTGCTCCCGCGTGAAGTTGCCAGTTTGTCCTTCCCGTTTCCTCGCCTTCCAACATCACCCCTGTGTCTGGATTCATACTTGTCTTAAGATCAAAAACCACGTGTCACAGCAGTTCACGTCGGGCACTAGGACCTGGGACAGAAAAGCTGCTCACTCTCTCCTTACACTACGGAATGAGGCGCTCAGAGCGGGCTGTACCTTGTCTCCAAGCTCCTAAGGGAGTTATTTGCTGGGGACAGTTCGAGTTCATTGCGTGGCGCTTGAGGCCCCCAGGAGCTTGCGGCCCCCAGGAGCTTGCAAAGTTGAAAGCCGCTTTGAGAAACCCAGTGCGACCCCACACCCTTCTTCTAGATGGCACCCGCCTCACAGGGCTGCCCCGACCCTTAGGAGTTCTAACTGGGGGCCCTTGCTAGACACAAAGTGAGGCACCAGCTCTCTGTCTTGCCCTTCCTGGCTCGCCTCTCCTGTGGGCTTACTGTCTCTCCACTGTCCCTTCGCCTACCGTGGGGACAATGCACTGCCCAGTCATCGGGAACTGTTCCTTATAGATGGAATAAGAAAAGATACAGGCTACTCCAGCAGCTTGTGGGAGCTGGCGTTGAACTTGATTGTGAACTTGAGAGAGGGGCGCGGGAAGTGATCCAGCGTTGGCTTGCGCTGGGCTGCGAGCAGAGTATACGTGGGGGAGGGGCGAGTTTTGAACTTGGCTTTACCATGCGCCCACTCCACGTCCCCATCCATCCGCCCCCACCCCTTTCCCACAAGCTCCCCATTCCCAGGTCACCTCTTCAGTGCCTTGGTCCGGTCTGCAGCTGGCAAACTGTCTGGAGTCAGGGAACTTTGTGAGAAGCAAGCGGCCTGGGATTGAGCCGTCCCCAAGCCTCCCCCTAGGGTGCCCCTCCACCAAACTACCCTGCTCCAGTTCACTCCCAGCCTCCTCATCCCTCCTTGCCCCTCCCCCACGCTGCTTCCACCTGTGTATTTAAGAGCATTTATTCCCAGGGAAGCTCAAGGGTGAGGAAGGGGTTAAGAGGCTCTGAGCTTTAGAGGCCCCACAACTGAACTGAGTTGGGACCCGGAGCGGTGGCCTGGGGCGGAGGAGGTTGCATTTGGTGGCGCACAAAGCATTTCAGCCTTTGTCTGCAGAAGGTACCACACGAGTTCTGGAGATGCTGCTTCTTCGCAGATTGCATTATCGCAAGGAGTAACTTCTGCAGACAAGGCAGAAGGGAGGACTTTTAATTGGGTCCATCCGTAGGTAAGACAGCGCACTTGTGGGGTGCAAAGCTCCTTCCTGAGAGCTCTGTTTATTGAACAGGGCACCGAAAGGGAAGGATTCTTGGGGCCTGCCGCGCAGAAAACCCTGCTTCCCAAAACGGGGGCACAGATATCCTTGCCATCGATAGGTGATTGTGGCTTGGGTGGATTAGAAATCTGGTTTTCTGCTTGCTGTAAACAAGGATGAAGCTTGGCCTCTCTAAAGTACACTATTCGTCTACTATTGGCAAGTAGATAATTGTTATTTAGTGCAAAACTGTAGGGTGCAGTTTGCTGTCTCAGGCACGGCCTCCCTTCAGAAGTAGGGTCCTCCGAAGGTCCTGCTTGTGGGGGCTTTAGATGTTTTTAAAAACGCGTTCTTTCTCTTCATTTTCTTGACAAATTCCAATTAAATATTTCTAACCAACAATTTCACCTCCCACAATTAAAATTTATTGCTGGAAGGACATGGTCAGTTGTCCATTAGGAATTGCTCATTAAGTAATCATCAGTGAACTCTTCATCCCAAGAAAGTAATCATTCCAGCAGTCTAAAGAAAAATCCCAAAGCTGTGTCTCAAGGATTGTTGAAAAATAAGTGTTCAGAAAAAATGTTTTCATAAATGATTCTGTCTACTGACTCCCATCTCTGTCCTCCTTTACCATTCTGGGTCATTAGCCAAGTGCTGGGACACAGGAGTACTTGACATTCTGGGATTATGGGGTAGGCGAGAGATCACCTTGCTTTCACTTTTCTGTATTTTCACAAAATCAGGAAGTTAGCAACCAGGACGGGAGTGTAAAGGAAAAAAAGAATTAGCACCAGGTTTCATAAACAATGCACACAAGATTAAAACTCCTTTGTTGGCATTCATTTAAAACTTAGAGAAGTTCTTAGATTTTCCATCAACAACAGTGCAGCTTTTGATCTTTAGAGAATCTTTTAAAGATGGTTTTTTGCATCATTATGAAAGTGGTTTTCTATACTTTAGCTTCCCCATAAGTAACTTATTATTTTATGCTCTTAATCAAATATGAACATTAACATTTACTTATCTTGGTAACAATTTGTTAAAGATGAACTATTAATAGCCTTGAGAGCAACTATACAGACATGTATTTGGATCTTAAATTTAAATGTGTCCAAGTCATAAAACCTTAATTTTACTGCATCAAGAAATGATATAGTAGTAGGTTGTTCTTCATGAAAATAACAATCAAACCTTGTGAAAATACCACCTTTTTTCTAAAAGTAGCACAAGCACAATTGCCACTAGGGGTTTGAAATAATTAATGCAGGAAGTTTTTCTTCATAAAAAAGATAAGTAAAATGTTTTTCTGGCATGACTACATATTTTACAAACTCTTGTTCACCTTTTAGTAATATAAGGTGGGCTTTATAATTTCTATACTTTTTGCTACAGTAGCTCTAAGAAATAAAAGTGGAGAACAAGATTACATTTTTTCACTGTGGTTAATATTTTAAATAACTTAAATAACTTAAAATACATACAACATTCAATTAAGAAAGAATTTAAAATTTTTCTAGTAAAGTATTAAGCTAAAATGATATCTACCTATCTTTATACAGGAATTAATGCCGAAGTGAAGGTGGTCAAATTCTGACTAAATTAAAGATATATACCACATATGTTGTGACTGTAAAAACTATTAGTAACTGAAGTGACTTAACGCAATATTTTTATCATTCTAGTTATATAAAAGGAATCTCTTAAAACTAAACCATTTCTAAGTTTATTTCATAAAGACAAAAAATAGACTTTGAATTATATTGGCATTAAATTAACTGATATTAATAAAATGTTATTGTGATGTTGAAATATATAGAAGAGTAAATATTTAAAAAGAAATTAATAGAAGTTTCTCATTCCAGTTGTGCCCCACTATTCCATCCACCCTTATCTTTAATTTCTAAAGGATAGAAATTAAGCATAATAATGAAATAAGTCTTTTGTGATGTAATGAATGAGGACCTTTGATAAAATGAGCATTCTGCACAAAAGTATCATCCCTGTAATTTTGTAATCATCTTCCAATTACAGCTTTTTGCAAATATTTCTCTTGCTTTGAATAGAATATCTGACTTAACAGAATCTCTAGCAGATAATAGCAGTCTTTGGAGGCGTCTGTTGATACACGCTGATGTGCAGTATGTATATGTATATGCCTATAACCACCCACTCAGACAAAAAGAATGAATATTTGAGAGAGAAAATCATTCTTATCTTGGCTTTTACAACCCAAACATATTTTGAGAAACAGAAACAACTTCCCAGAGCATTCAGAGGGAAGACATGAATGCATGTGGTACTTGAGTTGCTTAAAAAAGGAACTGTTAATAGCATCTATTTATAAGTAATCTACACAAAACTCCATTATACTACCTAATGGTAATTAGAGGGAAAGGGAATCCAAGAATTTAGGACTGCAGAATAAATAAAATATTCCCTCTCAAATTAGGCAACAAATTCGTAGGTAACAAGGCTTATGCCATGAATTTGAAGGATGTCTCTTTTGTAACATAAGACAAAAGGAGCACAGAGGAATAAATATTGATTGAACTAATCATCTGATGAATAGAAATGAGATTTACCGGTGCACCAATATAATAGGCTATGTTAACTAGTTCTTTCACAGCGCATATGCTGCCCTTTCAACCCCTGACCCCATCCATTCACTTCCTAATGAGAGAAACCACAGGTGTTATAACGGCGTTTATAGTGAATCAAACTACATATAACAACCATGTGGTTAACTAATGGCGTTGTAGGTGGATTCTTATAAAAGCAAATACTGTGTTCCTGGTGTCTCAAAATTATTGTGTATTTCAAAGCACTTAGAATTTTGGCACGTTCAGGTAACCTTTAAAATATATCTGCGTGGCTATCCATATTTCAAGTCCCAGCTTTGGTGACTCAGGATTAAGTGAATTGTATTAATGCTTATTTGAGAAGCTAAAAACCATTCTTCAATATATACTTTACCCACATTGTTGGATGCTTTACGAAGTAAACATTTAAAAATAACACTTAGAAATAATAGTATTTTATACTTACCATGGTATCCATTTTTCTTGGCTAGTGGTTATTGTATAAATACTGAAAGTAAATTGTAACTATACGACAAGAACTCAATAATAAATTTGATTTTAAGTTAGGATCTTCTTGTCATAGGCATGTCCTTACAAAAGCCAAACTGAAGTTGTCCCTTTTTGACAAAACATGAAGCTAAAAACTTACTTAAAAGCATGCCCTTATAAAAGAGGAGAAGTAATTTGCTTTGACTTAAACATATTCATCTCTGCATAGTGAATATTTTATTAACTGGCTGGGTATGCAGACTTTGTAAATTACTGTATTAGAACAGGTATTCGTTAATGCCATTTTTGTGTGATTTGCTATCATATTTTGTGGTCCTGTGTTATATGTCTCTCATTAGGAGAACTCACCAATATCAGCAAAAAAAGAACAAATTAATCTGATCATTTACCAAATTATGCTTTTTGTTACTAGCCTACTTGTGACTGTCTGCTCATGTAAACCAAATATCTTCCTACAGTGGAGCATTTGAAAGATTTGAGATATTTAAGGAAAACTGTCGCATAGATTTTACCTCATAGTGGAGCTTTTTTCAATAAATACTACAATTGATAAATTTTGTATTATATTTTAATTGTCATAAATGTCCAATAAAGCATCCTTCTTTTAAAGAGTTTACACCATTATCTGTATTGCTTAGATTCTGTTGTAGTCATGTGAAAACAGCAGATGTATGCTATTTTATTATAAATTAGAAGCAGTGGTCTCTGAATTGGGGAGCAAAATTATCCCTAAAAAATAAACTGCAAAAGCTTTTCTAAAAGGCTTTGGCATTTATAACCAGAACTTGACATGAAATAAGTATTAGCTGAAAAGAAAAAAGCATACATATCTACACTCTCATTTAAAATTTTTTGACTGTCCATTAAAAAAACATTTTCAAATACAAAATTTCTCTTCTTCTTTAGCACCACCCTGACCTGCTCCTGTCCTCTTCTGAAACCTTTTTTTAATAGATTTTTATTAAAATTTATCCAAAATTACACAAACTTACAGGCCATTACACAAGCTTACAGACCACGATACATTGTGCCTTTTGCTTATAACAATAAGCAATGTAAACAACCACATATAGATGCAGCATTAAGTCACAGCTACAGAAAGTTACTCTAGTACCTAGTGTAGGTGTCACTGTTTTAAGTTTGGGTTATTAGGTTCTAAAACTTTTGTCAAGTTCCTTCAGTCCACTTCTAGAAGCCCAAATTAAGACACATGCTCATGTACGAGAGTGACATTATCATCTCAAAGCTGTTCCCACTTCAGCTTCAATTTTAAAAGCAATAAGTTCAAAGATGTTACCTTTTATGTCACTGAACATACATACTAAAGGAAAAGTATATGACTCGCACATTTGCTCACGATTTATTGAGCATCAACCCAAAGTAGGGCGTGGGAAAGAACCCAAAGAGGCTCATGTGGGTAAAGCAGAGTCAGCCGGTGAGTTCAAAGCAAGAACAGAACGGATGCTGTCAGAAGTTGGACCAGCCCTCACAGAGGAGTGATATGTGAGAGGCCCTTGAAGGATGAGTAGAAGTCCATCCTTCAACCAAAAGAGGGACTTTTGGTTGATTTGTTCAGCATAAATCTATTCAATTACTGTTTGTTGTATTCCCCAGCCTCCTTCTGTACTTGGAAACTATGTGAAATTGAGTTTATTAAGGTAAGACTATCTAGAAAAGAACATAACCCGCTGTAGAAGAAGTGAGTAGTATTGTTATCAAAGCTTTTCAAGAGATAGTTTTAAAAAACACTATGGAAGTTCTTAAAATTGTACAAAAAATATACTGGAGAAAAATGCTAGTATGAGGAAAAGGGTATTACTTGTTTAAAAAAAATTATCACCAAGAAAAAAAAAGTTAAAATATTCTTATGCATTTTATTTTACAAGGAAAAGTCACATTTAAAAAAAACTGGCTGCTATGTAAGTATTGAATTTCATTTTCTTTAATGTTTAAGCTATTATCTGAAAGTATTGATATCTACTCTACAGCATCTTAGATTACCAGATATCAGTGAGAATAAAATCCAAGGAAATAAGTGTAGGCAGTTTTTGAGGACCACAGTGGTCTTCTTCAAACTCTTCAATTCTAAGAACTTACATGTGATTGTATTCTGAAAATAAGCTGGAAAGTCAATACAGAATGGCCCTCCTGACTTCTGAGCTATTCTTTCTCTTCAACATATTTAAAAGAGGAAAATTCTGAAGACTGAGTAAGAAAAACCTGAGTGTGAGCAGCAAATATTAGCAGAACATCCCAGCACTATTTATGGGCGAATCACTGATCGGGCTGAAACAAATGTTCCTAAAATTCACAAATAAGACTCCTCTTTTGAAATAGTAATTTATCATCCTGGTCTTACACATTAGCTTCTGTGAGCTTAGCTAAAAAGGGTCCTCCTCACACTGGTGCTACTTCATTGAATCGCTGATGAGATCAAGTTTCTGAGCTTATACAACTGCAAAAGCAGTCTGGGTTGGGGAGGATTCACCTAAGTAAATGCCACCATCTGAAATTTCTGGGCAGCCAAACTGTCACCATTGGCCATAGCTCTCTGTATTAGCATGAATGCCATCTTCAAATTTCTATATAGGGAGCAAGATAACAGAGTTGCCTGTTCGATACTGAAGAATGGATAATTTTCTTCTGTTGTAACAACATCCAGGTAATATGATGGCTGAGGCATTTGATCTGTTTGTTTCTTGGAATAGAGGAGATTCAAGAAGTGGCTGAATGACCCCATTTTAAGGGTTTCTAAAAAGGTAAACGATTGAAAAGTCCCTGTAACTTCTAGTAGACTTGATTGAACAGATATTTCATAAGACAATTGGTTTCTGGAAACGCTGTCCCTCACCCTTTATTGAAATCTGTCTCTGGTATTGTAACTTCATGTTATGCCTGGCCAGTGTACTATTCTGGATGGTAAATACAAATTGAACCTTTGGAAAACTGTGGTTTTACTTGAACTGTTATATGTAACATGAATCTAGCTTTTTTTCCTTACTGTAGTTTTTATGGAAATATGCCTAGTACTCAGTAAACATTAAACCGCTATTGTGATCTTTTCATTAAAATAGCTATTTAAAGGCAATCTTATTAAATAGGATCAGAATGCTTTGTTGTCTGTAATTAACTCTGAGAACATCAAATTCAGACAGCCGTACTATTTTTATTTGTCTACATAGTATAATGAAAAGAGTGAAACTAGTCGTTTGGTAAACTACATTTAAAATGTTTCATTTCACCTCTCCAAGGCATAGACTACAAAAGTGCTTCATATGGGTTTTAGAACACTGAATTAACATGAAAATCCATATTCTAAATTTCCCAAGTAAGATTTCATTATAAATAGTTTAAACCACAATGAACACTCAAATGATATTTTCCATCTAGCAGATGTTGACTTCTAGATTTCAGAATCAAACAAAAACACACAATTTTAAAGACCTTAGACATGTTGATTTCCTGACGAATAATTGGCTATCATTATCACTGTCAGGTCAAATAATAAAATTACATTATACAGAAAATTCCCTTTCAGCTTGCGCATGAGTTGTGCCTGGCACATGTAAAGGAATTAAACACTTTTAAAGAAAGGAGAAGAGACCTTGTTCCAAATTTCCACAGTTGTTGAATATGAGCAAATGCCACACAGTCTGGTAGAATAGATGAACATTTGTTCAGGAAAAACACGTCGTATCATTAAGGTACAGAGCTTCCTGGCAATAACTACTTTTATATAGAAAATACTTTAAAAATTATTTAGAAATTTTGGAATCGATATTAACTGATTTGATCAAAATTAAATTTAAAACAGATAGTATAATATTCTGGGGATTTTTCATTTTAATGCTCTCTACTCTTTATCATACCTTCATCTTTGCATATTTATTTCCATTCTTGTTGCAAACATGTATTGAGCATGAGAGAAACAGGACTTTTGAATAAATCTTTCCAAGAACAACTCAAAAATATTGATAATGTGAATACTCATAAGGTAGCATTAACATGCTTTCAGTTGCATTGCTTTGTTTTGTTTACAAATATTACTAAAGATCAGTTCTGGCCTCCCCCCATGCCAGAATCAATTAAATTTCTGTTACTGATTTTAGAGAGTGTTCTCTTGTGACGAAATAAGTTTATCCTGAATTTCTAGCCACCAAAATTTCGTTGTATCCTCATTTTCATTAATGATTTTTGAAAGATTATCTTACATGGTTAACTGATTGAGAGTCAAAGATAATGTTCTTTTCTCATAAGGCAATGATTAAAAAGTAAATATATGTAAAATTTGTAGGTGACATTTTCAATACTGGATCAAGTTGCAAATACAATTCAAAAAATCTTGGTTATTGAACACTTCACACTGTGTAAGATGTGATGCCCTCCAAAACAAGTCACAAGCACACAAAGTGGTTTTCTTATAAAAGCCCTGAAGAATTCTTCAGATATTTGTTCCATATGAATTCCTCGAATACCCACTGTTAATTATGTCCCTTTTTTCTTAAATGAGAAAAATATTTGTCTTGCCCATCACTAATTATTTAAAAAGGTTGATTTCTAAGAGGTTGACCAAGTCTTGACCAAACATGGACTTTTTACTGAGTCCAATCCTGTTTTCAGCAATCTGTTTCCCCCTCTCCATTGTATTTCTGACACTTTCACCCCCAGTGTAGACATCAATAATCAATCCTGGAACTAATCACTTGTGAAGTCCAGATGCAACCTCCGCTTTCATTTCCCAATATTGGGAAGCAGTCACCAAAATTCTCATCAGTATTTTGATTATATAAAGAATAAAGAATAATATAATAAAACTTTAATCACAATATCCCCTTGGGCAATCATGTTCTTCGCAAATTTCACTCTCAATATAATGATGATGGCATTGTCAATCTCAGGAAAAATTAAAGTAAGTATTATGGGAAAATCTACAGATTCTAAATAGATACTGTCCAGTCAAAATAATACCAAAGCCAAAGCATACATAGTAAATTTCTTTGCCATAATTATTCCTTCAAAGGTTCTAAAACTTTAATTTCATAAATTCAAATGTATCTCCTTTCATGTAGATATCAAATTTTTTATAAAATTGCATATTTATAGGTTGTTTTTTTTTTGGGGGGAGGGCCCGACTAAGAATCTGCATCTAGTTTAAGGAAGCAATTCTATAGGAAATAGCTCTGAAAACTGTTGATAATTAAAGACAAAATTCTTCTTCAAAAGTCTTCTTGGTCCAAATGCAGTGGCCAATGGACACTTCCAGTCTGTTATGTGAATACACTCACTCGTGCCTGGTTTGTCAACCCTTCTCCCCTGTCTTCTGGGTCTGTCGAGAAGGGAGTTATCTAATTTAGGCCATGTCCATTTAAAGTAAAGAAATGGGGCCAGCAGACCTCCATTTACCCACCTGAGTCTGATTATTTTGTCTGTTGGACTAGTCTCAAAACTCTCATCAACACACTATTTATGTCAAAGGCCTATTATCATCCTTCTATGTTTTGTAGAAGCCTATTTTTTTCAGGAAAGAACCCTGACAACATTAAGAAGATGCCACATCTAATTGTCCCCAGCAATATAAGGACAAAAAAAAATTAAATTTGACATTAAATCTGAAGAAATGCAGAGTTCCACTGCTCCATAATAATATTGCAATTTAATTTGTTTTGCATTTTAGCCGAAACATAATATTCCTTACATCCAGCTACCATTTATATGATTAATTTTTATGCTTTCAAATTAAGCCCATTTATATTTCTTTAAAAGCATAATTATTAGCCCATTTTTATTGATTTTTTAGGTTTCTTCAGTTGTAAGCTGTATTGTACGAGACATAGCATGAAACACTGACATTACTATGGTTTATTTTCCAGTCATGGAATTGATCGCATTATGTAATAGTCTTGACTGCAATGAGTCACCAAAATTTGACCAGAGTTACTCTTTTTTTTTTTTAAACCAAGAACATGTATTGGTACATTTTACATACAATGGTCACATTCATCACATTTATTTTGTACCTATACATGATGCATCTTGGTTCTCCCCGCTCTTCCCCGCCCCTCCCCTCTGTTCCCTCCCTCCCTATTTACAGCATTGACCAGAGTTACTCTTAAAAAAATAGACTTCCTTGGATCGTCTTCACCTCATAGTTAATATCTACTGTGCTTGATAATGTCAGGTTGGAAAAACCTGCAGACTCATCTCCAGGGTTCCTCTTTGTTTTATTGTATGAACATACCTTCTTTGCTGGCTGTTTTAGAAATAGTGGTATGTTTCCTTGTACTCATTAATTCTGTCAGTCTTTGTGCTACAGCTGCTCTTACAGAAAATGCTGAAAACATTGAAGAAGGAAACTATGTAAACTTGAGAGGAGATGACAGATGCAGTCTCCTTTCTTTACAAATGTAATGGCAGGAAAAATTGGAAAAATTGGTAATAAGATCTTGCCTGTTTCATGCTCTGTAGTTCTGAATGAGCTCATGTAGACCCCACCTCAAAGATCCACCCGGCAGTCTTGGGAGACACGCAGGACAAGTGTGAAAGAGGAATATGTCCAAGGTAGCTAAGCCAGAGAACACCCCCAAATACAAACAGGAGGCTCTTGTAAGCGGTTTGCACATGTAGTTTCTGCATTCCAAAATAGTCCCCAATCAAAAGCATAACTATTTAGCTTGTAAATATAAACAGAGTAAATATAAATGGATAGTAAATACTCAGAAAAAAAAGAGGTCACTCTCACTCATTAAAGAGTTAAAACAATAAGTGATGTTTGTATTTACTAAATGATAGTAAGCATGAGGATTCAAAGCTTAGTGTTTTCATATTTTATAGTAAGGCTTATAATACTACAACCTTTGAATGTAAACTCTTAAAAGTATCACACTTTTTTCCCCAGTAATTCTTCTTCTGGGAATCTTTCCAAAGGAAATAAACTAAAGTAGCAACAAAGCCTTCCATCTAAACACTTGTGCCTAAAGACATACTGGAGGCTCATTGTGATATTTTCAATAATACTGAGGAAGTTTTGCTGTATTGCTCTTCAAGATACATTTTCATATTCACTGTGTATCAATCATGTATTTGCCATCTATTCCATATATTTAACTAGTATTGTGTGTTTACTTAGGAATTGGGGATAAAATAGTGAGCAAATAAAAAAGTTATTCTTGACCTCACTGAACCTAAAGACTAAGAAAAAAATAGAAGGCAGAATTGTACATATTTACTAAATTATTTAAGAATGTATAAATGAGAAATTGAAAACAAAAATGTTAAAAGACACCTCTGGATATTAAAATTTTAAAATATTACTTTCTTTTCAATTTTATTTTCTGTACTTTCAAACTTTCTCAGAGTTTCCCTGTAGATTTAAATGTCAAAATGAGTGTTGGATTACTAAGTAATAAGCCTGTGGTTTATACATTTGCTGTAGTGGCCTAGTATGCTGATAGAGTTGGTGCTAAAAGTTTAGTGGATCATTGAGAAAATTAACTTATTTGCTAGTTGACCAACTAGCCCTTTATTCATCCCCCAAACATTTATCAAGGACCTATTGTGCATTTTTAAAAGTTAAAATACTTTTAAGGAGTTATACTCAAAGGTCATACCAATATAAACTCTACTCCTAAGTGTTGAAGATACAAGATGAATAAGATTCAGTCCCATATTCTAAATTGCTTAGAATTTAGCCTTCTTGAAAGCCATATGCTGTAATTCACAATGGGCACTGGAAATAGCAATAATACAAAGAGAGAGAGATAAAGAAGAAGAGGAGCAGAAAGGATAAAACAAAGGGCAGGAGGTGGAGCTGAGAAAGAGGTTTTTTTTTTTTGGTTTTTTTGGGTTTTTTTCTAATTTGACATCTTCGGGAAAAGCTGCATCCTGTCATATTAAGCTCTTATTAAGAGTATGTTAATACCATGTTTTGTCTCTGAAGGCTCATATTAATATAATTATTTCAGATGTTGAAGAAAAGAACAAGATACACACGTAGGAAAATTAGTCAGTTCGAACTGACAAAACTAAGAATACACACACAAACATACTCAGGTCCCATATGAAGGTGGAAGATGAACTGACTCTTACTGACAGAACTGTAGGAATATTTTAAATGTTCCCATGCTCTGAGGTAGACAGGGAATCTCAGTTTGCCCTTAAGACTGTTTGAAATGCATTGTTATTTAGTAGAGTGAAATTCAGTGTGATACTCAGTGCTAAGGTAATCTTCATACACAGTCACTCACACACCTAGTACAGCAGTTTAAAATAGATGGTAATTTCATCCGCATAGGAAATACGTGGCAATATCCAGAGAAATTTTTGCTTGCCACAACTGGGAAGGTGCTATTGACACCAGGTAGGTACAGATCAAGAATTCCACTCACCCTTCTGCAAGGCACAGGACAGCCCAAAAAGCGAAGAATGATCCTGCCCCAAACAGCCACAGTGCAGGGTTAAAAACACCTGGCGCAGCATGCTACATGGGGTCTCTAACCAGAATCAGCTCCCAGATCCCCAGTTTTCTTATGTATTCTCTAAGAAAGCTGTTTTCTGCTTTTTACCTCCCCTCGTACAATAATCCCACTTCCACTCCACAAAAGAAAGACTGAAAGTTCACTCATTTAAATTGTCCTATGTGCGTGGTTCCCAAAATAGGAAAACATCCATTGCGCTAAAAGAAGCAGCAATCTGAAATACTGATTTTGATGGTGAGAAAATGAATGACTTTAACAAAGAATAAAACATTCATTTGCAAGCCAGGTAGTTTCCATTTCTTTAGTTCAAACAAAATCGAAGAAAAGCTTATCCTAAAAATTTCATCTCAAAATTTACTCAATATATTTAATCAGATAGCTCAATTTGAGAAAGAAAAAAAATAAGCCAAACAATTAATATGCCAGGGAGATTTGTACCATTATACTGAGTTTTAGTGTATTTTTAATCATAACAGTCTAATGGGAGAAATATCTGCTTCTAAAATTATTTGCAGAAATTAGAGAAAGCTTTTTGCAAATTTTATCTGCGTTGGTTGTAGGTCCTCCTTCGCAAGGTGAGTTTTAGGCTTTTCATGGGTATGTTTATGTACACTATATTTCTTACCCTGACATTTTAAATGTCTTTACCTAAAGGTAATTCTCTAAAAACATCATTGCTTTGTTGTATTATGGTGTGTGAGAATTTCTGGACTCATCTTTCTGTTTGAAGGGAAATTAAATTTTTGCATTAAAGAACCAAATTTTTGGTGGCAGAATGCTATCTACTGTAAGCCTTTTATTTCAGAAGGAGTTTAAAGAAGTAAGCTTGATTGTATAGAAAAATTAGTTCTGCTTTACATATTTATATAAATAAGTTTTAAAATATTTATATTTCAAAAAATAAGAATAGGATAGAATAGTAGTAAATAAAAATCAAACATAGCTACAGAATTAAAGAAAACAGCTCCATCTGACCTAAGAGATGAATTTCCTTTAAATATTTATTTTCATGCTTAGTAAATATAAACTCTGTGGCATATTTGTGTCATGTTACCAATTGTATCTAGTGTTAATGATGATAATAACTTATTCCAGAAAAAAATTTATCTCAGAACCTATGTTCACAGGGGAAAATATTAAATTTAATGCATATTTTTGTTGCAGAGAAGTATAACCTAGTGATTAATAAAAGACTTTCAAATATGACAGTCTTGACATTAGGATAAAATTCTACAGTGGAAATGAAATGAAAGTATAAATTCCAAGAGAAAAATAGGTACTGTAAAAATTTCTGTTAAAGAGCTTGTTTATGCATTTTTCTTTTCAAATGTAAGATATGCATATCAAAACATTTTGAGATTTAGATTCCACTGGCATGTTTACAGAACAATTCACCAGTTTTGCCTTAAAATATAAAATCTAAAATGCCTCAAAACTTATATACTTTGGAGTGATACTGTATGTACTATAAAGTCTGCTTTTACGTTAGTTCAGGGATAAAAGATAATGTCCTAGGACCCAGGATTCCTCTTCACGATGGTCTGCATGCTTTCTGAGGTATATATCAACCTGGTGTCCTAACTGTTTAGGAATTGTGCTTGCCAAGTAGCTAGCTGGCCAACAACAGTTTCACACTGAATGGTAACTCTTCTCCATTACCTATTCTGAGCTGACTGTGCATGTACCTATTTGAGAAACTGGATGATAAACAACTATTTATTTTCTCCCAGGATTTTAAAGTACCTGTTCTCTGAAGAAATTGTAAATGACTACAAACCTCATAATCAGGAGGCACGAGAGAGAAGCGATATTTTCCTCAAAACAGGAGGTACTTCAGTACACTCCACTAGCCTAGCTGTTTGAGAACTTTTTCTGGAAAGCCCAGGTTGTAAACCTTTCAACTCTGTGGCCCAAGTGGCTTCTCTCTTGTGGCGCAAACCATGAGCACTGCACAGAGTCAGTCACACCAGTATGTGAAGGAACGATTATGACTGTCTTCCAATAAAGCTTTATTTTAAAAAGAACAAGTTGCTGGGCTAGATTTCAGCAGCTAGTAGTTGGCTGATGCAAACACTTGACTGTCCCTGAGAACCGGACAGGACTGGACAAGACAGGACACATGTCTTAATGAATTTAATATTCTCGTCACCTGGGATAATAGCTGATTTTCAATAACTGTTGAATAAATAAGTGAAGGTATTCAAGCCTTAAGAGGATAGGAGTATATTAAAAGTATGCTGAAATATAATGAATAATAGAGAAGGAGAGAAGGACTACAAACCTAACAGAGCTTAGATATGAAGGCAAAGAGCCATATCTCTAGAAGTCCAAGGCAGCATGGCCACAGGTAATGGAATAAAGCAGCAGTACACTATATTATTTATACACATTCCTTGTATAAAATAATTAATAAATACTCAAGTGTAACATCTCATATATTTGTCTTTATTGTATTTTGAGCCCTATGAGATCAGACATCTTTTAATCTCTAAATACAAATCTATAGTTTATCCATAATAGGTAATTGAAATTTCACATTAATTGTGGATGAGAAAAGGTAGATTTTTAAAAGTAGCCAATTATCTCACCAGTTAGCAAATATTTGGCATATCTAGTATGCTTTAAACATTATGGTGTGGTTCGAGGGATTCCAAAGAAGAAAATCGTATCTGTTAAACACATAAATACTCTATAGCACTTATTATGTGTCATGTTCTGATCTAATTCCTAACAAATATTAATTCAGTTAATTCTCACAACAAATGTCTGGTAAACTGGGGTTGATCCTCTGAGATGGATGAGACCGAGCTACTGAAAGGTCAGGTGACTTGTCCAAAGTCACACATCTAGTAAAAGCAGGATGCGACATCAGGTCTATGTGTCCCATCTCCAGAGCATGTGTTCTTATCCATTGAAAAATGCTGTCAGGTTTTTTGATAAACAAATCCCTCGAATCTGTATGGTCACACTCAAAATATGTGAAGAGGTTTCAGAGTGATGGATGTGAATAGTTAACTAAGGTTACAGCACAATACTCCATGATATTGCCAAATGATACCTGTGAACCATGTAAGCTAGATGAGTTCAGAAAAGAGGTCAATGTTAGCAGTGGTTGGGAAGAACAACATGGGAAGTCACTTCAACCCTCCAATCATGTTGAATTTTTTTGGCAAGGGTTCATGAAACTTTTAAAGTGGAAGAACAAGTCAGATTAAAGGTTAGGGGAAGAAAGTGTGTGTGTGTGTGTGTGTGTGTGTGTGTGTGTGTGTGCACGCGCGTGTGTTCACATGCATGCATCCCTGAAGGAAACATATCATGGCTATAACTAGCTTTTACTCCATCCTTACCATGTAGCAGACGCTACACTTGGTTCTTGACCCGTAGAGAGGGGAGTTAGAATCCGGAGCATTAAAGTGAGGCAATTCTGGGGTTCCAATCCCCTCTACTGTGCTACTTCACTTCTCTAAGCCTCAAATTTGTTGTAAAATGGAGATAAATAATATCCTGCATCCTAGGGTCATTGTAACAGTTAAATCAAATGAGACAATATTTTTAAAGTGCTTACTCTGGTGCCTGATAGACCTGCTTAAACATTTTATTATTGTTCCTGAATTTGTATGGTCACATTCAAAATGTGCGAAGTGTTTCTGTCTGTATGTAGCCTGTGAGAAAGTTGCAGCCGCAAGGTCACAGACTAAGGTCTATAATATGTGGGTCATTTTCCAAGTACATCAGGCTTCTGGGGGAGTTCTCATTTGGAACTAGAGATCTGGTTAGATACAGAAAAGAATTGAGAGGTGCTCAACTATCAAAATGGGAGTTTTGCTACATCGAGATTCATCGAGAATGTTGGGGACCTAGTATTAGAATTTTTGATTAAAAAAAAAAGACATATATGATTATTCCTATGTATAAAACCTGCTTCTTGAAGTTTTAGGACAGTGAGTGGATAACGAGTCAAGCAAAAGGCAGAAGGAAGTCCTGCAGCCTTGAGGCCACTGTGTCAGCAAGCCTAGTGATGACCCTCACAGCTCTGAAACCTGTCTTACAAGAAGTGTGTCCCCTCCCACCCGCCTGTTCTGAACGTACCTTGGACACCTGACTTCAGTCTGGTGTTTTTCTCCTACTTAGATTTATTTACATTCATTTAGCACTATCTAGCTGGAAATAAAATTCTAGATATAACGTTTGCAAAATCTAAGTTGCAATGTTTCTCCACATACTATCTCACTGAATAGTAAACGCATTGTGTTTTGTTTTATAACGATGAAACATTGATTTTTTTTCTTTTGGGGAGTGTTTTATGAAGGAATTCTTCATTTTTTACCTGGGAGATATCTAAGATTTTATTTTGTCATGTCTACATGCAAATTTTGAAGATCCTCCAACAATCTAAAATAACCCAGTGTTTCCTCTTTTTCCTAATAAAAATAAATGTTCTACATTAGAAAAACTCAAAATTTCATCTATTTTCAAATATATACATAAAAATTGCATATGCTATTCTTATAATTTGTGTTTGTGTGTGTGTTTGTGCACATGTGTGTAGGTGTGTGCTGCTAGGAATGGAACCCTTGCCAAGCAGGCATCCTACCACTAAGCTTTATCCCCAGTCCATATTCACATAATTTTGGTGGCGTTTTCCATTGTAACGGAAGGACCAACATCAGGAGACAGCCCACTTTTGTTGTCTGATTAAATATAAATCAACTCAGTGGACAGAGAAGTATGATCATGTGGTACAGATATTACCACCTTGTCAGCACTCAAAAACTTGCCTTTTCAGGCAGATCCTATTTCTGAATATGAAGTGTTATGTAGATAAAAGCTGTAATGTTTGAAAGGCATTTGATGAACTTATATTTGTATCCGCAAAAAGAAGTATGTTTTACCAGACATTTTTTTAATTAAAATAAAAGCTAGCCCCACCAGTTTTCTTTCAAAAGGGTGAACAGTGTCCCCAAACAATTATTTTACCTTTTAGGGTTCAATTTCTAGAAAAGCAGAAATTCATATTTAAAATTCCATTACAAGCGATGTTGTAAAAAAAAAAAGTGGAATACTGTATGAATAAAAATGAATTATAAGGTCAAGGTTCCCCTGGGACATGATCTAAACTTCTTCTTGTCCTCATCACAGCTAATTCATACTGAACTCTTACTGTTCAAAAGACTCTGCGGCACATTCCTGTGTGAATTACATCAGTTAATTACCAAAACAAACCTTGAAATCACTAGCATTTCAACCCAATTCACAGACGAAGACAATGAAGCACAGAAAGGCAAAGTAACTTGAACGAGGTCAGCCAGACAGCAGGTGGAGGAACAGAGATTCTCATTCAGCTGTTGAAGAGCTAGCTGTGTCCTGTCATCCGGGATGCCGCAAGCTGACTGCCTGGTCTGGGTCTGCCTTGCCTTTCTCAGAGGCCTTTCCAGGGTTCCTGACATTCAGAGGTCTCCCTGACCCCAGCAAAGCCAAAGCTAAGCGGACAATCTGGGAGATGCTCTTGTTCGCCCTTCTCTACAAGTCATGTGTAATATTAAGACTTTCCTCCTTAGCAACATGAACTGGATATCTAGGATGTGGGGTGAGCATCTATCTATTTACACACATTTTAAAAATACCACCAGTGTCCATTCTCTGTACCTATCCTGAGGCAACTTGTCTTAATTTGACACTGTGTGGTCCACACCCACAGGCTAGCAGTATCCAACACAATGGTATCTCTCTGCCTCACAAAAGATGGACTGTCTGCCAGGAATTCAGTGGACAGAGTTCCAGAATTTAAATCAGGAGACATTTTGCTACCCATAACTGCATACCCTGGGCAAGTCACTTCTTCACCCTACCTCATCATTTTAATGCAAGTGTGGAATGAAATTATCTCCAAGATCCCTGACTGATTTCAAAGTCTATAGGTCCATGCCTGTAAGAATTAGATTTTTCCAGGATTAGTTTTCGGTATTTTTGTTTTTGTTTTCAGTTTTGTTTTGTTTTGAGATTGAACTGTGGGGTCTTTACACTGGGCTACATCCTCAGCACTTGTTAAAATTTTTGATACAGGGTCTTGCTAAATCACTAAATTACCCAGGCTGTTCTCAAACTTGCAATCCTCCTGCCTCAGCCTCCAGAGTGCTGGGATTATAGGATTGTGCCACCCCACTCTGCTCTTTTAATTTTTTGAGGAAACAGGCTTTTATCAGCTAGGTAAGTTGTCCAAAACCAAACAGATCTAAGGTATGCACACAAAAATTCCGCCTCAGGACCACGATTCCAAAATCCTGAACTGGAGTGTCTTTTATGATTCGAAAATCAAACAGAGCTCACCCCTAAAAGATAACTGCTTTTTGCCATGTTGGAATAAGAGTAAATTTCTGCATGGTCCCATAATCTTATAATACACCAATATTCGTCAACACTACAGTAAGGTAAAGGCCACAAATATGAAAAGAAGAACCTGATTGTTCCTGAATACCGCTATAAAGTACGTGCCACAGTGAAAGTTAACATTAATGGCATTGATAACCTGGTGAGTTCACCAAATCCTTTCACGAAATACATTTGCATGGGGAAGAAAGGAGAAAGACCAGCCAGGGGCCTGAAAACCTTTCATTTTCTCTTGGCAGAGCTGAGGTGAAGGCAACACAGAAACCTTGCTCTGACTTCGGAGGTGAATCTAACCAGCTGCTCGGTTCTGCGGGGGGTCTCGCGGGGTGCAGGCGGGCCGCTGGTGCAGGAGATGCGGATGCAACGAAGGGAGACGCTTTCGCCTCCCCTTCAAGTACATCTCCCTCCTGCCTACATTTACTTCCGTCACAGTGGACTAGAAGAGATCCTCGCTCAGTGGTGCAGAACCCTTGAGACCCAATTTAGCTTTTATAGGAAAATCAAAAAGAGAAAGACGGCGCGAGAGCAAGAGGGGCAGAACAAAGACACGAGTTTGTACAGGGAATATTGATACTTGTGGGCTGCTTCTGTAACTCTTTTAAAAGAAATTTTCTAAGTAAATGCTGACTTGGACTTTTCTGTTAGTGGAAAGCAGAGTTTATCCCGCATCTTCGCAATTCCCGACAGTCTGTTGTCTTGGAGGCTGGACTTCTTTGGTTGTTATACCGTGAAGGTCAGGAAACATTTCGGAAAAATAAATTTTCTCTTTTAATTTCTTAAATGCGTCCTCCCAAGGAAGTCCAGAAATAGGAAATTTACATACATAAATGCAAATTAAAAATATACCCATGGTGCTGCACCCTCTGGTTTGCTTGATCATTTATTATTCACGTTTCACAGCAATTTCCAAGAACATCACCACATCCTTTGTTCACCGCATATCAATTAAAAATACCTCTGAGAAGCAGGTGCAATCATGCACTATTTGTCCTTCTTGGAGAGTGAAAGGTCCACTTTTTGCTAGCTGCTACTCCTAGCACGCAGAAGCTTGGAGAGAGACGGGAAGGGGGAAAAAAACAGCTTGCTCTTAAGGATTTCACAGATGATGAAGAAAGACGTTTTTTCCAATACCATTAAAAAAAAGTCCACGGCTTCACTAGGCAGTCAGCTGGAGAGCTAAGACCAGAACCTAGATAGTCTTATTCTTCCTCATGTGTTGGAGCCACAAGGTCTAATACATTGTCATTCACAAACAGTTTTGCCACACAAATATAAAGTCGCTAGTACAAACAGCTCAAATTACTTTCGTAGCGGTGCAACAGTAGAAGGCAGACTGACTTTAAAAAAATTGAAAACATTGAGCCCTGAAATCAGGTGTTTTTCTGCCCTACTTACATTCTAAGTCCACTGGGATCTGTTACCTTCCACCTGAGTCTCAATTTCCTCACCTGCCTGATAGGCGGATGGGACCTACTTCACTGGATAGGTATGAAAATTAAATCAGGTAGTAACTACCAAATCTAGCAGGTACTTAACTGGTTGCATTATTAGCTGAAAACTAGCAATGATGTGTAATATTTGCTTTTTTAAAAGTTGGCCTCAAAATGATCAAGATATGTTATATGCATATACCAGTTCCCCAAAATGAACATCACTATTCTGTATTGCAAGCATACAATAATTTTTTTTAATGTGGCTTCAAACAGTTATATTGCACTTCATATGTCATTCATATTGCTGGGGTTGGCTTTCTTTTCTGCACAGTGTGAGCCCGCCTGCAGTTCTGTTGACCTTGCATCTTTCCCGATAACAACTTGAATGATTATCACTAATCTTAGAGTCTTTCACATCCTTATAGTCTATTTACTATCTATAGCTTTGCAGCACCATAGGCCTCTTAGAGATGACAATAAAATAAAGGGTAAAATGCTATGATTTGAAAGATTAATTAACCAGGTCAAAGTATTACACTGAAGCAGTGATCTTCATACAGCAAAACCTGTATTTAGTTTATTAGGCAACTGAATGCTAACTGGCATTCTGTACCAGGTAGAAAAACACGGATGCATTGTACCTTCCCAGCTTTAAAATCCTGCCAAAAACTACAACTTGATTGTACCACTGCATTAATCATCAACCTTGAGCTGAAACTCTTGTTTTTATTCTGGGATGATGATTTTTTCAAAATAGAGTTTCACTTAAGGATCTAATCACAAACCCAAGATGATTCAGATGGTGAAGTCCAGCTGTAACAATAGCAGTATCATCCAGGAAAAGAACCACATGCATATTGAATCCCTGACAAGTTTTCCACAGCAGATCTAGAGGTGATAATTCGTGGAAAGTCATGCTATAATTAACTAAAGTGTTCCTTTTCCATCTCCATAATCAAAATGGATTAGCCCA
This sequence comes from Hystrix cristata, assembly GCA_004026905.1. NCBI lineage: Eukaryota > Metazoa > Chordata > Mammalia > Rodentia > Hystricidae > Hystrix > Hystrix cristata. The sequence continues at coordinate 107,288 of PVJO010001688.1, read as the reverse complement.
TGACTTTCAGCTGGATAAAGTAGTGGCCCATAATTTACTCTGCTGTGTAAAATTAAACTCAGATTTTAAAATCTGACCAAAAATAAATTGCAAACACACACTTCAACAGGTCTTTTACAAAACTTTAAAGAAATTTTCGCACTAAATAAATAGTCTGACAATGGGCAAATATTATAACATAACTTTTCCGTAGCAATCTCCTAAAACCTGATGGTTCTATTGTCTGGATAACTGAAGAGAAGCAGCCTCTACGGTTTACTCCCAGTGCTGGATTGTTACCAGGCTGATGTTTTATCCCTATTGGCCAGTGTAGTACCTGACACTATGAATATTTATTGAATGAATGCACGGAGAAAATGGAGCCATACCTTATCTCCCAATTTGTAACAATATGGAAGTTAACAAAGTGTCTTCTGATTTGTAACAATATGGAACAGCTAACTTCCTCTGGGTGGTTTAGTGCAAAGGTATATCCACTGGTGAAGCAACATTGTTGCAATCTTCCAATCTTTCATAAATATGCTCCACCGCATTATCTCCTATTTTTCACAATTTCTGATCTTTATTGTGAAAGACTTAGGTTCTGTTTCTCTCTGATGTTTGTTTGCTGTTGTCATATCATTGATACATTTAATAAAAAATTATTGGTCAGTCACAGAAGATCTTTTTGCAACAAAGCAAAATATCAACGAATGATGGATAGAGGGATGGGTAGGTGGGTGGATGGTTAGATGGATGGATAGATGGATAACGTGCTTCAGAAGACATTTATAATTATGAATTTTAGCAGGAAATTTAGTAAATCTACTGAACTTTTACTTATCTTAAATTTCAATTTTACATTTTCAGCTTCCTAAAAAACTGACCGTCTCTGGACAACTGCATTTGCTGTACTTATTGATTTCTATTGAGCATGCTGAAAATGCCCATTTCTTGATTAGTGTAATAATTAGGATCAGGCATTTTTATATACAAAGTCACTGACATCGAAATTTCACAAGTACTAGAAAAATAGAACGTAGAGTTCATCTTCTTGTCAAGAAATACTAAAATTATTCTATACAGTGATTTCATTACATTGTTTTCTGAGTTGTCTCTATGAAGGTCAAACAAAGGCCAAGAAATTGAATTCACATTATTAACCCAAGAATTGATTACGAACTGGGAATACGGCAGTGACTGTGTGTTGGCCTCATTAAGGATAAAGTTTAATTCTATGGTTTTGCTAAAATAAATCATTTATGATGCTATGTATTGTCTGTCACTTTTCCCTAGAGGATAGTGTTGCTGTTCAGTTCTTAAAAATGGTTACCGAAAAAGGAACAGCATAAATCAGAATCCATGTAGGTAATTCTTCACAAAGAGCAACCTGTAAGCTGAAGTCATTGTTTGGCTCTCCACCACACCCAGATAATAAACTAAAGAATGGAAGGAAGTGTTTTGATGAATAGAAGCGTCACTGCAAGTCACTATTAACCTAAAAATAGAAGCAGAATGTAAAATGCACACAAGGACCTCTGCCAGCTCTCTCTAATCCTCATATCCCCCAGCACAGCACAGTGATTTATGGGGTAAAGACGGTGCCGTTAGAGTTGAGGTGCTTAACAAGCAGTAAACAGTGGGTAGATTTTTTTTATAGATACGACTCTGGCAGTCGCTCTTGATTCTCAAGTTATCTTCTCTGTAAGTCTTTACTGAATTTACATTCTCTAACAAATTTGTGGGTTTTTTTAAAATTTCCTGTCATTTCTCAGTTTTCCAGTGTCTCGCAGTTCTCCTTGGGATAGATTCCTTTACTCTCCTCTTTTGCTATATTCTTTTTATCTCTTCTTTTTATTGTTCATTCATTTTATCTCACTAGTCTTTTAATTTTGTACTTGTTTATTTTGAAAGTTTGCTTAACTCCCTTCTGGTCTTTTCTTCAATCTGTCCACTTTCATTCTTTCATTTAAATCTCTCTACCTTTGGCAAAAGTTTATCAAAACTACCATTGGATTAAAGAAGAGAAGAAGAAAATCTCTTTCTTATACCTTGTAAAACTGGATCAGATCCAAAACACAAGTGCATATTTATAAGCTATGTGTCTGGTTTAAAAGTACGTTTAGGGGCTGGGAATTTAGCTCAGTGGTTAGAGTGCATGCCTAGCAAGCACAAGGCCCCGAGTTTGATACCCTGCACCAAAAAATAAAAAATAAAAAAAAAAGTATGTTTGTCCCACATCTCTGTTGTTTTATGTATGTGAACATTTCACAACTAGAGGACCCCAGCTAGAACTTTCAAAATAAAACTGTTGACCTGGTTGTTGGTGCCCTCTAATAAAAATGCAAATAGAAAAAGTAAAAGTAACCTGTGATGTGGACTGTTAATTCAAAACCTTTTAAATTTAATTCTTTTAATAAGGATGAGTAATCTTTGAATACCATCTCAACTAATCATTGAATCTTCCTTCTAGAGTCAGTATGAATCACTTGTGTAGTTAAGGCTGTTTGGTTTTATGCTTAGTCTTTATATCCTGAGCAGTGAAATACTCTTGAGATAGTTCAACGGCACTTTATGGCAGAGTTTTGAATTTGAAACATGGAAATTATTGTCATGACTTCATTTATTGTATCAGCCACACTTTTTTTTTTTAGAAAATATTATTTTCCAACACATGTGTTATTTTTTAGAAAGGAAGAACATAAATATAATCACATACAGAAAGCCAATGATACTACCAACCCATGAAACCAGTATAGTTGAGACACAGGGTAGGATCACACAGGGTGCTAGGACATCACAGAAGAGGGGATTTAGACTGCCTTGGGTGGCAGGTGAAGAGAAGTGTGCAGAAAGATCTGGAAAAAGGTAGGACTCCTTCAGAGGAAAGAACCAGTAAGTTCAGTCTAAGCAAGAGTCATGTCTAAAAGTGGTTCATTTTTTACTAGACATGATGGCTAATGAGATCAGGAAAAAAAAAAACACTTGTTATAAAAGATTGATATTAGAATGGTATCATTATTGTCTCCTAAATATTAAGTCTGAAAAGATTTTGAATGACATGTGAAGGTCTTGACTTGTGCTGAAAAGCTTTTTATTTTTGATGACCTTTTCATTTCTTTCATACAAGATGAGCTGTTGGTTTAAAGACACACATGAAAAGCTTCTATTAATTTATAGAAGATAATTTTTGAAGTTTATCCTATTCCTTGCTCAAACTACTCTTGTGGTGTCTTCTGTATTTGCATAATGCAAATACTCTTTTACAAGTACTATTGATTCTTCTCTTGTCTGGTAATCAAAGCTTTGGTCAACCACAAACAATTTAAACATGAAAAATCAAATTTTTAAAATTTTTAATGTTTGTCTTTCTTTTATATTCAACATTGAAGAAAAAAATGAAAATTTTTTTGCAGACCCTGCAAAAATTGTATTTCAAAATCAATACCAAAAAATCAAAAATCAAATCATTTTCTTTGAACTTTAAAAATATATTTTGTAAAATTTATCTTTGACTGAAATTACAAATGACTACCATTCTAATAATATAGCAAAGCAGATCTTTAGAAAGAGAAATTATTATTTTCACCTTGGATTTGCTATAGCAGTGAGCTGAGGGTATACAATGTACTCGACATTACTCATTAAATTACATTTATTTTACTTAATGCTAAGTCTACTTATTAATCTGTATATCTAATGCTGACAAATAATCACAAAAGATTAACCCAAGATGCATAATCTTTAGGTCAGAAATACTGAAGTTAAATTCCTGAAAGTCAGAAAATAAGCAAAATTTCCTTTTGTCTGCTGAGTGGAGAAAGAACTGTGTGCTTGAGTGCCATAATCCCTCTGTGAACTATTAATTCCTTTGTAAGTAAAACATAGAAGTTATACAAGTGGGAGGTTATAATGATCTTTCATTACCAACTAAAGACTTACATGCCACATAAAACGGATTCTGTGAAGACTGGGAGAAGTCATCTTTCCAAGATCCTTTTTAAAAAGTTGGTAGGAATTCAAACAATTGTACGGTCTAGTTAAAAAAGGTTAAGAGCAGGGTGGTAAAACTTTACTTTTCCACTTTTCTAAAGAAAGCTGGAGATTTATCTTTATAGTTCACCGAATCTTCTCTTTCCCATCTTGCACCTTGCATTTCACATTTTATTAAACCAGCCAGAGTTTCCTTGTTGGATCCTTCTTAAAAAGACAAGAAGATTCTGTGCCCACAAGTTAGACTTTTCACTCTACAAATCCAGTAATTCAGCAGGTATGCAGGAAACCTGATTTAAGATCAGATGTTTCCATGGGAAAATGCATAAACTAAACATACATTTTCAATTTTTATAAGAAGTATAGACTTCTATTGCTTCTGTTTCCCATCTCCTTTTCCAGCCACACCCTGAAGAATGGTCCCCGGCTTCCCCGAAATCCCCTGACTGAATCAGAATCTCTCTTCTGAAGTCTCCCGGTGTGCCTGGCTTGGTGGTGTACACCTGTAATTCCAGCCTGGGCTGTAAACTTCAAGGCCAGCTGCCCTACATAGCCAGATCCAGTCTCAAAAACTCCCAAGAAAGTAAAAACTGAAAAAGTAACCCAGGTAATTCCAACATTAAACCAGCACTGAGAGACGCTGAGAAAGCAATTGCAGACACGCTGTAGTCAGTCACTGAACTTCGTAAAGGGAGAAAGACTACGATACAGTAACAGTGATAATGCACAACCATGTTCATAGCAGCACAATTTGTAATAGCTAAGTCTTGGAAACGACCTAAATGCCCAACAACTGATGAATGGCTAAAGAAGATGTGGTTTTTCTACACAATGGAGTACTACACCGCCATAAAAAGGATAAACTAGAGTCATTTGTATGTAAATGGATGTTCCTTGAGAACATACTATTAAGTGAAATAAATCAGACACTTATTAGTAGGCATCGAATTGTTTCTCTGATATGAGAAACCGTAAATGTAAATAAGGACAAAAGGGTAGAATAGATATTATGTTAAAAAAAAGAGAGAGAGAGAAAGATAGTATTCAAAAGAGAGGAGAACTAGATAGGGAAAAGGGGGATAAAGAAGAAGGTTAAAAGAAAAGTAAGATGAAAGGGGAAAAAATGGTAAAGTGTAACTACACTTGTTGCAAATAGGGAGGGGTGGGTGAATGGAAGGGAGGGGGAGGGGAAGGGGGAAGAGGGGGGAAAACCAAGATGTATCATGTACAGGTACAAAATAACCATGTTGATTATGATCATTATGTATACAATGTACCAATACATGTCCTTGGTAAAAATTTAAAAAAAAAAAAAGAAAGAAAAAGTAGTCTCTTTCTGTGAAGTTATTTTTCAACTTCTGCACATATGCTCATTTTCCCAGTAAGAAAACCAAAAGGACTGCAATAATCTGACCTAATTTGGAATCACTTAAGCTCAGCCCCAGGCTGACATCATCAGAACTATCAGGAAAATTATTTAAAATGCAAAACCAAATCTCTAATAGATGGGCCCTAAAATTTAACAAATATCCACTTTAACAAAAACCTCAAAATGATTCTTAGGCTGAAACTTCAGAGTTGTTACTCTGGCCAAAGCACATGGCTTCCCCTTAGGAATACCAAGGCTTACTCCCCCACCCCTTTGGTGCTGGGGATCAAACTCAGAGTTTTGTGCTTGCCAGGCAAACACTCTAACTACTAAGCTAAATCTCCAGCCCCTGAGGCTTATATTTAACTTTGCAGTTCAAGTAACCAATGAATGGAGAAAAGCCTGAAAGATTTATCCGGACTCAACTTACTGTGCAGGTGGTGATGGTGGACTTGGCAGGTCTCTAACTGCTGCCTCTGATCAATGCTCCACCCCCACCCCGTGTCGCCCGTGTCCAGTCCCCATCCCCCGTGTTCCTCCCCAAACCTCCCCATGAAGCCGCTCTGCAGACCTGTGCAGCCACAATAGGCAGGTCTAGCTTCACCAGACTCATAAACCCTAAAGTAGAATACAAGGGAGAATTCACCTTCTCACCAGGAATTTGTGAACAAAATTAACAGTGATTTTATTAAATTAGTTTCCAAGTTATTTGAATGTAGATCAAATAAAGGCAAAGAAATTGAGTTCATGTTATCACCCAGTCTGTCGGCATTTCCCATGGCGATCTCAAGCTACTGACAGCGTATGTGAGATTCCGATACAAACTTCCTATCAACTACCAAAACAGAAAGTCTGTGGTAGACTCACAGTGAACCCTGACCGGTGTTGTGCTGGCCTGATTTCTGGGTTTTTTTAGTTAAATAATTACAACCAATTTGAGAATGCACACACATCTGCTATAAAAGAAACACTTAAGGTAAAGATGAGAACTCCTCTTGGATGATTACAAGAAAAAGTGGGCAAATATGCATTTTATACATTTTTGCTTAAAAATGAAGTAATAAACCACCAAGGGAGCTGTGCAGGGCTGTATTGGGAAGCCTCAAAGACCTCGGCAAAGTTGTCTTTCAAGGCAGTTTGCAAGCAAAAGCCTCATGGAATGGAAGGTTGGAATTCTAAATTCCATCCTCTGCTAACTTTCTGTGTCAGTATATTTTCAGCTACTCAAAAACAAAACAAAACAACAAAAAAAAAACCAATTTGGTCAAGATGCACTAATTAATCAAAAATAGCCATAAAGCTCCTGAGAATTTGGACTTAAAAACCATGAGCATGGACCGTGAACCATCAATAGTTACTAGTAATGCATCCTTCGTTGTGAAAGGACTTTGATTATTATTAAAATTTTAAATTAGAAATTCACTCTCTGGCATTTTCTTGGGTAAGATGTGAAGAGAAACTTTAATTATCACCCTCTTCTATAGAATACAAGATGCACAGTTATGAGTCATTCACCATTTGCCACTTACTGAACATCCATTCTGTGTTGGTCAGTGTTTCAAAATCAGGAAAAGAGATTTTATAAAAATCCCTAGCCGAATGAAACTTACAGTCCAGGAAGAAATACAGGCAATAATAAGAAAACAGTTAAAAAGTAAAATCAGTAGTGTTTGTAATGGTGGTACAAAGAAAAATAAACCCAGGAAAAATAAAGCCAAAAAATGCTAAGAAGTTGCAGGGAATTACTATTTTCACTCGTAAAGCCACATTTATTATTGTCAATGATAAATTTAGGAATAAGAGGCTTAGTGTCATGTCGCTCAAACTGATGGTTTTACAGAACAGAGAACAAAGGCCACAATAGTTGAAGTTTTGTCTATGATTTCAACGGCACGGGCTCAAGTTCTTCCACACAGAGTCGGTGCTCTTTACATCGTGTCCTGTGCGTCTCTCGGATTAGTAGCTTGAACCTTCAAATCCGTTTGTCGCTACAAACAAGTTCAGTTCTTTCTTCCAATGCGTTTCTCTGTATCGCACCAGTAGCATGTTTGTAGAATAGCAAGTTCACTACACGCACTTGAAGATAGATGTCTGTTAGCGCTGTGCTGGGCGCAATAGCGGAATTCCACGTGATTTCCAAATAAGGTTTCAGAGCTACTCTTCCAAGACAGAGATCTATGTAGACTATCTACAGATGACCATAAATATAGTTTGCTATAATGTATTTTAAAATTATCTCTGTGCTTTTAAAAGAAACACCAAGTCTGTCACTTCCGTTTCCCTAAACTCCAGTGACATAAAAGCTGAAAAGACCATTTTATCTGTGGGGTAAGAACCAGGGATGCCTTGAAGGAAGAGGAACAAGAAATTACCCAACTTGAGGAAAACTGCAATTTACATAAAGGGAGTAGGGGCTTCTGAGAGCCCAAGTGTTGAAACACTTTTAAAGTGCAGCTATTACTAGAAGTAACTGTGAAAATTCTACTTTCCTAGCACAGCTGCTCCCTTCATGTTTGGTTTACTGAAAAAAGAAAAATGTTTATTATGCCTAGTACTGCAAGCCTCAGGCATCAACGTCTCAAGTGTCTCCTAATCTCTCTGCACAGCCGCCAGTCTGCAAAGCAGCCCTGAATGTTTAAACTCAGGAATTGGTGCTCCGGGCCCAAGTCGTGTTGTCCTTCCCGCCAGTAAACTGTGAACAACTGAGGGAAAGACAGACTCTAGATGTCCGGAAAGTCCTTTTCACATTGTAACCGTGACTATAATTGGGTTGTCGCTACCATTTAGAGATAACTTGACAATTGTTTCTTCTGAACACAGTGTCTTCTTCTTCTGTAATAGTCCTGAAATTATTTTCTCCTTTGGCTGTAATGTGGCAGTAGCATTTATTGAAGAACTATTAGATGCTAGTTCTGTTTTCTTTGTTTTAGGTCTTGTTCCGCGGAAGAAAAAGTGACCAACATTTGATACGTGCCTATTCTGTCCTCCAGAGTTTTACATTTGTAATCTCATTTAATCTTCACAACAATTCCATGAAGTAAATACTGTTATTTTGGTCTGATTACATTTTTATTGTATTAGATTATACTGAGTATTGAATAGTGACTACCATGGGGGTAGATACATTAGTAAACCCTATACAACTGGTAGCAATTATAATCAACAAATCATTGTGTTTCCTTTTTTGCACTTTTACATATATCAAGATTTGTCCCCCAGGCACTGGCAAAATGCAACACAATGCTACAAAGTTGAAACACATATACAAAACAATAGGGCCATGTCTTCATGCTCTAAAATATAGTCTATGTAAAACATAGAAAAATCTGTATACATAGAGTTATTCTAATCGTAACCTTTACACTTAACCTACTATTATTAATGCCGTGTTTTAGATAATGGAGTGAGGCTAAGAAAGTTAACTAATACTCCTCCAGTTACATATTTAGTGAGTGTTGGAGCTAGGATTCCAAACCAGCAGGGTTCAAATTCATTTAACTTCTTTCAACAAAATTAACTTTCCTGTACTCAACCACTACTTCAAGTAGGAAGGCTGTATATTCTGTTCTGCGCATGAGGGTGGCTAAGGAATGGCAGAAGCATTATTGCTAGCAGCAAATATTGCATAATTAAGAAAAAATCTCAAGCTGTTAGAGAATTTGGAAGCAGGAAATTTTAGATGACCATCACAATTCATCTCATGAAGAAACCTCAAATACATGGGAACATTTAGGTCCAGGAGAGCAGAGTCTGAAAACATATTGTCAGTGTGAGTAAGTTCAGAGCTTCCTAGAGACGTAACCTGGTGACATAAATATTGTGATCTCACTGGTTATGGTACCAAGATGGGTGGAAATGTCTGACTGAGATAAAATTCTAAGTCAAACTTTCTGTTTTTTTAAGATGCATCCATAACCCCAAAGCCTCACATGCACAGTGAATGCAAGACTCTACCTTCAGCCTGGACCAGTGTGTCCCACAAGATAATAGTGGCTCTGAGCTTTCTGCTTTCTGTATATTAGGCCTAAGTATCAAGTCTAGACTCACTGGGGAAACTGAGTTTTCCTCAGAATGGCGGGCCCATTTTAGAAACACCAAGCTTGTGATTTTGTACCATTTGTCCCCCTGCAAAATTTGGTTCTATTAGGAGTTTACAGGGCTGGGAAATGTTAGGTTCAGAAGTCTGAGTTTCCAAGTTTGTACATGTAATTTGCATAATTGCCTTCTTTAAATAGAATGACAAAAAGTTTTATTGATATTTTGGTTTCCTTCATACATAAAAGAAAAAATAATCCCTACATTAAATAAAAACTACATTCTCTATATCTTTTATAAAAAGAAAAAAAGACAAATGAATTTAGAATAGCTTTTGTCCCTCCATCCTTCCCAGTAATTTCTGAGTGTAACTTTGCTAAACCTCAGAATTTTTTTTATTAAGACTGCTATGTTTTTTGCACAAGGGGTGCAGTTTATATGGAAGAGTGATGAATTCCTAGTCTTGAAATTCACAATGTCAAAATTATTACCATTTAAAGTCAGGTCTTAAAAATTTTTCACCACAGCTCATCCTATGTGATGTTTGAAGCCTATAAAAATCTTCAGTGTTTCTTTTCATCTAAGTTGGCACATTGTCACTGTGAATAAAAATAAAACAACATATAATTCTGTGGAGCTGTTCGCGATCAGAAAATTTTGTTTCAAGTTTATCCATAATTAGCTATCCATGACCTTTAAAGTTAGTGTTAGTTTCTAAGAATCAAAATCTGAGCAACATTTTTGTAATTCTTTCTTATGTTATGCTATACACAATGGAAATGAGCAATGGTCAGTGCTGCAGTCACATCACCTAGGCAGGTGTATGTAAAGTAATCTGAATCTCATAGACTGTCCATCCCATCCTGCTTTTTCTCATTGATCGGGTCTGATACACAGCCTTAAAGCACCACCCTTCTCTTAGTTGTTCTTTTTCCAGTTTCATTCACTCATCCTGGTCCTTATTCCTCAAAAGGTGTTAGTCTTATGAAGAAATCTGAATGCTATACAATAGCATGCTATATGCTATATAATAGCATGCTATACAGTACTTTCTACTATACTGTATTTTTGCAATACTGATGAAGAGCTGGTTTCTTCACGTGGTTCAGCTATACATTGCGCTCTTTAGGAGTAAACATCTTAGCTTCAGTGTGTGCTTTAGATCCAACGTAGCCTCCGAATGACAATATTGAGCTTTATGTTCAGAAGACCCTTAGTGAATACGTGTGGTGTGATAACATACTCCATGAGCTAAAAATTATAGCTGGTGTGATGAACCTTAAAACCTTGGTTTTGGTCGGACTCATTTTGAATACGTTGTTTAAATTTTAAGATTAGGAAGCTTTGCAAAAATCTAGATTTCCAGTTTATTTTCCCAAAAAGCCAGTAGGCCCCCGGCCCTGATTCCACAAAGCAACAATAAACAGAGCTGAGAAATCAGCTCTCAGTGGCATCCGAGCTCACTTTATTTCCCGTTGCCTCCTGGACTCGGTTTCCTCGTTTCACTCCCTGCCTGTCCTCTCTGGGCGTTTGAGTTTGCTACCTCTGCTTGGTCCAAACTCTGTTTGACGACTTTCTAACCCACCTTCCAGAATGATCGCATGAGTGTCAGTTCCACGTGAGGGAAGATGGGGGATGCTTTCCCCTGATAGGATCCAGTCAGTGTCTAAATGTTCTTCCTGTGGCTCTCTTCAAATTTATGCAAGAATTTAAAGGCTTGTCTTTGTAGTTCTACAGCAGCCCTCACTCTGTTGCTTCCACTGTGGGAATGTGATGAGATGTGCATTTTTTAAAAAGTTCTATAAAATGTCCTAAAAAATTACTAACAGTGACAATGACAGCAGCATCTCCGACCTGGAAGCGTGCTAAGGATGGCAACCCAGAAACAGAGGCCCTTCCAGGGAGTTTTTAACCACCGCACAACTCTCTGAGGATTAACAAACAATCTCTAATGCCTATTATTATGTTGCTTTTAAAAAAAAAGTCTACTCTCTTTTGCATTTTTAAAAAATTAATATAATATGGATGGACCTGTCAAGCTTATTTAATTTATTTAAATTGATTGCCAGGCTGAACCTCAGTCCAAAGGGATGATGGCATCGGTGCTCACAAGTTTGGCTTTGTGAATGTGTCCATGAGCTACAGTAGTTATGATTCTTTAATTAGGAGGAAACTAGAGAAATGTTTTTTAATTTTTTTAATGTGTGCATTGCTGCTGAAATCTCAGACTTAATACTGATTTTGTTCTCTTACTGAATAGTTAAAAGTTGGCAACATTCTTGAAAAAAAAAAAAAAGAATTGTCCACTGGGGTTGTTAAGGACTCATTAAGAAAGGGCATTGTACCATTGACTACTTTATTTAGTCAGGTATCTGGGAGAAAAATAACCCACCTAAATAGTGGCTGGCCACTGCGGTACCCAGGGAGCTGTGTTGTTGACAAAATTATCCCTATCGCCCTGGGTGCCCCTGCACACACTGAATCCAAAAGGGGCTCTCTTGGCGAAGGTCCTTCTGTTTCGTAAGTATCTCTTTCCTGTATTTGCTGTTTCCTTCCGATGGTTAAAATGACCAGGTTCATACCATGATAAAGAATAAACAAAACACCTTTTAGTACTCCTGCAGGGAAATAAGAGAATTCTGAGAAAGAGGTTTCTTTTAGATATAGAATACTGAATGGAGGTTGGTTGTTAAAGAGCACTAGTTAAATATGATTGATAATGACCTGATATTATTTCTTTTCATCTTATTTCTTTTTCCCCTCTTTAATCCACATGAATAGTAATGAACACAGCTGAGGGAATGAACACAAAAGCAGATAAGCTACTGTGAGCATTTTATACCCTCCAATCTAATGAGCACATTGTCTTTAGCATCGTTAATGAGTTTCACAAAATCTGTAACATTTTCGTAGAACACCACCGCAGCTTTGTTTAAGGGTCATTTGACCATATTTTGCCCTTGGCGTGAGAGTGACGGTTTCATTTTTAATTACAGATGCTAATTCTAATTAGCAGCCCTGGAGAAAGTCAGACTGAGTTCTGTGTGAATCTGCCTGCCCCTTTACACCCCAGATGCTAACCTGTACCCCAAAACCACCATCTATAAACTCTTTCTGTGATGCTAAGAAAAGCTGCTGAGATAGCTCCTGCTGCCCCTGCGGTGGGTAGAGTGTCAGGGAAGATTTTGACATAATGATTACAATAATATTTTCACTCGGCTGCTACTGTACCCCAAACTGGCTATGTCAGGACATCATTGCTTCTTTTTCTGTATTCTTAACCACAAAACCAGGCTTACAATTGGATTTGGCAGCTGCCGAGCTGCCCTAATATAGCAGCAGACGAATCCAGGCAAAGAACAGATCTATCACTGTATCTGACTGATCTTTCTGCTTATGCACAGTGACAAATTCTCACCTCTCCATATAGATCAGCCGGCACTGTAACCAGTCAGTCACGCATAAGTTGTGACAGCACATCACAAGATTGACAATTTAGAGCCCCAGAGAACAAGGTGAAACATACAGGTATTTCACATGAAAACTGCTGTCTTTCCCAGAGCAACATAGTGTGTGTGTGTGTGTGTGTGTGTGTGTGTGTGTGTGTGTGTGTGGTGTATACACTATCTTACAGAAAGACACATACTGTTCTGTTCACTTCATTACAATATGTGGAGAAGGGAGATGAGAAAGCAAACCTGCAGAAGATGGATTTGCAAACCCATGTATCCAAATCTCTCTTCCCAGTCGCTTCTAAGTTACTCCACATGGCTAACATGAGAGTGAGTCTGGCTAATAAGAACGTGGGATGTGGCTTCGAGACTCCAGCCTCCTCCCATGATAGCAGAGTGGAAAAATCTTGGGATAAAGTTTCCAATCCTCCTGTTTCTAGTAAAGTACACTCTCAGGAGGCTTCTGTTTACCCTCATGAACATAAAAGCTCCCACTTTCATCTCTCGATTGAAGAACTTTGAGATATGTTTATGGTATTTGCATGGAATTTAGAGAAACTCCCTTTCTCATCATACGGTAATTTTAACAAAACTAGATGCCTACCTGCTTGAGAACATTTCAAAGTATGAAGTGAAAATTATTTCCATGAGCTTTCCAAATTCAGAAGGAGAAACTTCCTAATAAAATAAATCTAGTAATAATGTGTATATGTTGGAATTTAGTGGTATACAAATTAGATGTATGTCATCATTACTCATTTGTAAGGAGTTAAATCTAGGAACAAATACTCCAATGATAAAATGATTCAAGATTTTGCTGATTATCTACAAATTGCTAGTATAAGAGCTAGTGAACCTCAGTTTTAGGACAGTATATGAGTGACTGTCTCAACAGGTAATTCCAAATTGTAACAAGAGAATCAAATTTATTGCAACAGGAAGTAAATTTATTGCAATACCTCATAAAATGGAAAAAAATTTTCTGATTACATAAAGTATTAAATTCTTCCATTAAGTTACTTTCAATAAGAAAAGACAAGGCCTTATTCAGTTGGTGTTTTATCCTGGTTTTAATAGTCAAAATAACATGTTTTTAGATTGAAGAAAGGGAGGAGTCAGTTGCTACACTTCCTGTGTTGGAAAGGAGCTAAAACACTTCATTACAATTAAGTAAGAATTTGCTTATGAAGAAGAGGAGGTAGAAGAGAAAGAGTAGAATGAGAAAATTATATCAACTCTGACATTTTTGTGTCGAATAATAAAGATAGATGACCCTCTATTTTAACAAACTAGCTGTTTGAGTTCATCTAAGTCCTTGGAAACACATTAACAGAAATCTTTCACCTCTTTTTGAGACATTAAATTACCATTTGTTCAAATATTTGGTCAATTACGATTATAAACTACTCAATATCCCACCTTCTGGAGCCAACTCAATTGACGACTATATTATTCCAGACCAATCGCTCACTCTGAGTATCCTACAGTAATAACACCAAGTCAGTAACTTCAAGGTTCCAGAAATGGATTGTGTAGCTGGAGTCATTTATTTAGTTGTCTCCGGGGCATGAAAAAGAAAACAATGTCTAAGGATATAAAAACTACAAAGAAGAAACATCAGCTGACTTGCCCAAGGTCACTGGTGACGGAGCGATAAGGAAAGCAGTTTAATACTTGCAGTTCACGAAGCTTTTAACTCCCAAAAATAAAAATGAAAGAATACAACTTTCCTAAAATGTTTTAATCATTCCCATGACCCAAACAAGGAAAAATTATATTGACTTTGAACTTTTCTCCTTTGAACCTGCAGCTCACTTATTTCAGTTGATTCCCAGCTACTCTTTGGTAATTGACAAACGCAGGTGTGAGACCCATTTTCCAAGCAGGTAAACTGAGCCCCAAGTGGTAAAGTGACTTACTTCAACTTACAAGAACAGTTAAAAGTGGAGCTATAAATAGAATGGAGGCCTTTAGTCTCCAAATCAAGTGCTATTTCCTAGACTATCAGGCTGGCTCCTTCATCAATGCCTCTTCCCCAGGCTCCCTGGCACAAAACTCTCTTTCTGCTTGGGGACTTGAAGAATAAAGATTGCACATTCCCTTACTCATGTAGTTAACAGAAGTGAATGAAACATTAATGTATTAAGCATCTAAAAGCAGAGACATTTTCTGCACTGGGCTTTCTAGCTCTTAAATGTTTCATTTCTCTTTCATTCTCTTTTGCTTACTGAAAAAGAAAGAAAAGTCCCCACAAGCATCTCCTGAGACTTAAAAAGGCTAATTTGTTTCCTCCTCACGAAGTCCTCAACTCTAGTTAAATATATTTTTTTAAAAAAACTTCAAGCAGGTGTTTGTTTTCTTAAAAATAAGATGACATTTAGCTTTATTCACTCTGCTTCAAAAGTAAGCATTTTATTCATTAGTTCAAATGAAACATTTTCAAAGAGCTTCATTGCTGACTAGTTGCATGTTATTTGAACTTGTAAATGTCATTTGATGAGTTTTAGTAGCACAGACAGAGAAAAATAAAAAGATTTTTGTTACCTGTAAGATACACCATATTCTTGTTCTCAAGAAGTGTCTTTGGATGATTTTAAAATAGTGACAAGAAATGCTATCACTAGAGAAATCTCTCTATTTGCTTACTGCTCACCTTCTTGATTTAAAAAACTGACGAACAAAGAAAACTGTAGGATTTGAAAATCAGAGATTGTCCACATTTTCATGAGGTTATCTATCTGGCACTATTTATAAAACTCAGTATTTTGCTTCAGCTCTTCAATCTGCATTTCAGTTACTAATTATTAGTTAATAGCTACTAGCGCACTAGTAATTATTTGTTAATTATTCAATTAGTATACAAGTCAAATCATAGAACTCCGAGAGACACTTATTTATAGATGTACATATGTATGCATTATGCCTGTGTGAAATAATTCTGAGTAGCTTACAGCAAAAGACACACATGCAGAAATTAAACAAATAAATAGGATTAAATCAGAGTTAAATAATAAAAAGGAAATAATCTAGTCACAATGAATAGCAAAGTCCTTAGAGTCAGATAAAACAGATTTGAATCCAAGCTTGTCTGGATGTGTGACCTTGAACAATTTATTCAACCTTCCCCATCCCCAGCTCCTCAATGGATGAAACAGGCGTCATAAATAATGTCCACCTCAAAGAATATAATGGTGACTGTACTTGTTTTTATTCCTGAAATGTCTTTGCTAATGGAGTCTACTGCAATTAAACACAAAAACAAAATTCTGACCTACACTCTTTGCCTCACTCGTGATTATATAGAAACATAAAAACAAACTGCGAAAATAAACTTGATTTTCTAGGAGGATAGAAAGACCAAGGTAAATTTTAAAACAAATCCTGCAGAACAATGTTCATGAACATACCTCACACACCGAGTTATGGAAGTAGGCAGTCAATTAAGAACCACAGGAGAAAATTTTAAGTAAACATCACATAAAAGCATACATTTATTTGTAAATGCATACATGTGTTTGGCATTAGATTTCTCTTCGATGTTGCTGGTTTCTCAATGTAACACCCTCTAAAATGCAATATATTTAGATAGATGATTCTATAATACTGTAGCATGAAAACAAACATCAATAGGCCAGGACTGGTTGATATTTAGATGAGAACAAAATTTTAAAAAACAGAAAATGATGTTCAAAGGGACAAAAAAAAAAAAAAAACCCTGCTCTCTCCAAATGCGAGCTGGGACTTTCTATTAATAACTTCTGTAAGTATTTACTGAAAGTGGGCCACGCCAAAGCGCTGCTCTCTGTATGGGCTACCACATTAAGAAGCCAGACAGTGTTCTTGCCCTCCTAGCGCGTTCTGTTCATTAGTTCAGCAGGGGAGATAGCCGTGATCAAATCGACATGACACAAATGGCAGTTATTGATAAAAGCCATAAAGAAAAATAAAACAGGGTAAGGGAATAAAGGGCGGCCGGAAAGCCGGGAGCCAGTGGGTTGGGGGCCACCTTTTACTGAGAATTCCACATTCTACATGCAGGTAGACATAAAACATCATTTTCAAATACAATTTCAGAAAATGTTACGTTTTGTAGACAAACTATCTAATCATCTATCCACTTAACCCTTCCAAAAAGAGTTTTCAAAGAAAAATGAAGTAATTTTGCTTCATTATCCAACACTAAGTTATCGCTAGGACTCAAATTTAAAATGGGAAAGATTATTTTATTTGAACAAAAAGCGGATTTGGTTGTTGTTGTTTATTTGTTTGGTTTAGGTTTCTTTTGCTGGGGAGAGCGAGAGGGACAGAACAGAAAGTCTGGGTCAAACAGAATTTATAATCATTTGCTCCTTTCTCTTCCAGCAATACAGAAAACTACTTAGCTTTCACCAAAAAAGCTAAAATCACTAGGTAATTTTTAAAACACCAGGCCAGGCGTGATGGTGCACACCTGTAATCCCGGCACTCAGGAAGCTGAGGCTGGAGGATCACCACGAGTTCAAAGCCAGTCTGGGTTGCCTAGTGAGTTCAAGGCCAGCCTGCACTACGAGCAAGACTCTATGTCAGTAAACATACAAACAGACAAACAAACCTGTTATCTGTTTGCGCTGTGAGCCCACCCTGCCTTCTCTAGTTGCAATTTTATTACTTTCCTTGTGTATCCTTCTACTTCCCAGCTGTGAGAAGGCACGTTACTTAACCTTTCTGGGCCGCAATTTCTTCATCTACAAAATGAGATAATAGCATCCTCATCAAAAGTTCTGAATGAAGACTGGCTCCATATGTATAAAAACACATAGAACACTTCTTTAAATGAACTATGCAAGGTATATGTTTGTTGAAATTACACATTTTTACAGAAAATAAGAAAATGTATTGCTAATTTCCACTTCCGTTGTACAAAAAAGGTGGATATAATAAACTCTATTTTGTAATTTGGCTTTTTCATTTAAATATCTTAAAATATTTAAGAAAGATATTTTATCTTAGATAAAAATATTTCATTATTAGTACAGAGATCATTCTCATTTTTTTACAGCTGTATAGTGTTCCAGACAATAAATACACCATGCTTTGTATAGTTGCTCCTCTACAGAAGAGCATTTGGGATGATGACTCAGAGAAAAATTTCATAAGTATATCATTTTTTTAGGTCTGCAGGAACATCTTCCAGAAAAGATCTTGCTAATTCAAAGGGTAAATGCATTTTTTTTACTTTATAAACATCCTCAAACTTTTCCCTGTCGTGGTTGTAACCTGTGGTACCACATAGCAATCTATGAGAGCACCTGAGAAAACAGCTTTTAAATATTTAAATATATACTATTGAATCAACAAATGAAGACTTCTGAGAGAAGAAAGAAAGGGAAAGATGGAGCAGGGAGGGAAGCAGGGAGAGCAGAGAGAGGAGAGGACAATGTGAAAGGTAGAATTAAGAGAAATGGAGTAGATCATAATAGTACATTTTAGAGGCAATTTTGAAAGATAAAAAGTTCTAGTAATTAAAGCCCAGGCTAGATGTAGATAGTGAAAAGGACAATCCCCCTGTAACTCACAGACATCTTTTTCTCCAGCATGCCTCCATTTTCTTAAACTGTATCTATTTCATCTGTGATTATTTCCTAAACTAGTTTTTGAAGTTTTGGAGATGCGCGATCCTGGGACACGGGCTACTTATAATTTTGATGTGTGCTTCAATTGTGAGAGATTGTCAATGATTAATTTTAAAGTTTAGTTTAGGAAAAGAAGCTTTCTCTTTAATAGACTTAGAAGCATACCTAAGTCAGAAGAGGGAAGGGGGACATTTAAGCTGTTTCCATCCTGGAGTTCTCAGTGAACTTGCATTTGGGTGGCTGGGAGGACGGGACAGGGGCTTGGGGCAAGAGACAGGGTAGTAACTCAGGACCCCCTCAATGGGGATTCTAATGAGAGGCTCCCACATAAAACTGGGAAGGGCCAGGAATGCCACCACCTGAACATGAAAGGAAAAAAAAACTTTCTCAAGAAATAATAACTGCAAAATAGTCCTTTCGTGAACTAGTAGCCCAAATTTACCCCAGTAGCTGCAGCCAGGGACAAAAGCACAGGAGGGACCCCCAGAAGAGGTGCCCTTCACCGCCATGTGTCGGGCCTCCCATTCACGGCTGTGGAGAAACAACAGGAACCCATTTGCTGCTCTTATGTCAAAGATTCCTCTTTGTTCCTCAGTTTTTATCTCCTTGCACAAAGATGTAGTGAGCCATTTTTTTTTAGATATGTCCCAGACCTCAACATCAGGACATCAGGTCCAAGAAGCCAAGAGGCTCTTTTCAAAAGAACACTCCAGGTAAACCCAAAATTCAAGGAATTTTGGCTTTAAAATAGAAATCTCAGCTTGAAAGAGGAAGAAGCAAAGAAGATGAAACTGTGTTGAAATAATGCACATGGGTTCAAAGGAAAACAAACTGAGTCAGCAAATAGCATCTGCCTGATCGCTTCTGTCAAAACCAACGGAATCCTCCATCGATGATCTTTAAAAGAGTTGGAGGGTGTTTTCCTTTGTAGTAAAGCAAAGGAAATTTAATATCTCTTCATGAGGGTGTGAGAGGAAATAGTTTGAGCTAAATGCATATAATATGAAGCCTGGTTTTATCTATAGTGTAAGTCAGGAAGCAATTGGGCATCAATTAAATTAAGAACACATTGAAACCAGAATCAGGCTGCTAGCAGGTTTCGCTTCCAGGCGCCTGACCTGGGGTCGACACGGATAGAATCTCTCTTTCGGGAGGGACACAGTACCGGTGACTGGTGGAGGAGGCTGGGGAAGTGTCCTGTCGGCACACACAATACCTTTTCCCTTTCTGATTGTGTCTTCATTACTCGGCCTCTGCCCCGCCTCCTCCACAGACTCTGGGCCTTGCTGCTTGCCCGGGTGATTGATTCTCCATCATTATCCTTCTAATGTGAGGACAGAGCTATTGAAGTTGATTGCTGGGTGCTCACGTGGCAGAGGCTGCAGTGGCCCACACCAGCACAGCTAGCCCTCTTTTCTCCACTCTCACACACTCAGAGAGACTGTTCTTTAGTTTCCAGTGACCCCAGGGCGTCTGTGCACAATTCAGTACTGCAAATTGTTACAAGGGTGGGGAGGGTGCTGCGGTGACAATTTCGCCCCTCTCTCATTTGCACACAGTGGGTCAAAATAAACAAGTGAGTGTGCTCCAAGGGATAGTCCTGATTCACAGGTCTAGGTCTGTGCTAAAGGCCCTGTATTAGTTACTTTCCTAGAGTCAGTGGTTTGCAAGAGAGCAGATTTAATACAGGACATTTGTAAGTTACAATATTCACCCACAAGCCAAATGCAGGAAGTGCCGAATGTCCATCTGGGCACTGGAGACCCGAAAGATCCAATCAAGGGCTGGGAGCCCACAGCACTGTCCCATGTACATCCGTGTCTGCACATGATGGCTGAAGAAACTATACTGGAACCAGGATATGATGCTCACAGCAGAGATGACAACCAGAGCTTCTCCAAAGCAACAGCAGCCATCCTTGATGACAGCAAGGCCCCGAGCTCCTTCCTCAACAAGAACAGCTGAGCTCCTTTTGGGAGAACCAGCCGCAGGAGAGCCTCTCCTGGGAAACAGCCCGCCGCTATCTTCTGCTCCCATTCTGCTTTATGTTGCGTCAGCAATAATCCTCAAGTGCATCCTCTGCACCCAGAACCACACTAACTCAGTCCAGCTGGGCGTTCTGGCTCACACTGACCACAATAATAAATCCACCACAGGCCCATTCTGTGTTGGAGCCTATGCCTTCTCCCGCACCCCTTTGTACTGATTTTGCTCCCTCACACTCCAGCCTCCCCCAGCTATTGTGCAGTACAGTAGCTTCTAGAAGCCCTGCACAGGGAGCCCTACTGACCAGTTATCTGTGTTTCCATCTGAGCAGAAACAGGTGCACAGATTCCTCTCTCTTCTGTGTGCACAGGGCAGGTGAGGGGAGAGTTTCCCTCCCCAGACAGCTCAAGGAACTGAGTTAAACCCCACCTACAGGATGATCACAGATGTGATAGCTAGATCCCCACTACACCCAGAGGACAAAGACAAACCGTGGAAACAGACCTTTAGAACTTGCACTTGGCATGTCCACTAACTAGCTGGGCGCATTCAGAGGCACAACTCCTTGGAGGCTCATTCACTTCATTTTAAAATTGGGATTAGGATATTGAGGCTAGCAACACAGAATAAGGCAACACTTAGATATTGGAATGTGTTATTTATTGGAATGTGTTCTATGTGTTTATGTCTAGATGTCCTCCTAATGGCTCATGCCCTCATAGGTGGGCTTTTGGAAGATGACTAGATCATGCGGACTCATAGCTGACTTGCTATTAGGAGGTGGGATCTGGTCTAGAGGAGGCAGGTCACCGGGGGTGCAGCCTTCAAGGGTTTATCTCTTCCCCGCTCTTCCCTTCACACTCTCTGCTTCCTGCCCATCGTGCCATCAGCTCTTTTTCCTCTCCATGTCCCTCTGCTGCTCTGCCTGCCTTGGAGACAGCCCCTTACCGACTGAAACCTCTACAAACTGTGAGCCAAAATAAACTTTACCTCCTGTAAGTTGTGGGTGCCGGATATTGTGTCCCAGTGATGGGAAAGTAACTAATACAGATTGTACTGAGATTTGTCTGGAAATTGTTATGGACAAGGACAAGGTGAATTTGGTCCTTTCCTCTACTTCTGTTGTCCAAAGGCTCCTTTGCAGCATGGTTTTTTTTTTTGTCAACATGTTGTCTAGCTAGTGTCAAGTCGGATGAAGCTTTATTTACGAAAAGCCCCCTCTTCCAATTTTGTGTTTTACAAGAGATCATCTGGGTATAGTGCTAAAACCTAAAAGATTATTTCAATCCTAGAAATTTCTGGTGCATTGGTGATTGTAGTTGAAGTAATTATCTGGTCACCAAATTTTTCCATTATTTTACACATACACGCACACACAAACTACCCCAGTGGACTTTTTGAGATACCCTGAGTCTATGTCAATAGTAAACAGATCTAACATTATCAGAGCCAAGAAACCTGTTTTAGTAAACGGATGAATCCAATTCTCCAGTTCAGGTGATCAGGAGGGGTGTGTACGGCATAGCGATGTCTAAGAAGAGTATCTGAAAGTAAGTGAAATCAAACCCCTCGAGAACAAGAACAAGCAAAGGTGAAGGGAGATGGAAAGTTGGAGAGAGGTTGCAGAAAAATAGTCTGGTTAGTCTGAGGCGCTTCCCTCCTTAGGGGCAATTATATTCACAAACACTGCATACACCCTTTGTGCAGACCTATACACTGGAATATTAAACCAGGATATGAAAATTAGAGTTTGGTCACCTTATTTTTCAAGAGACATTTGCTAGTGTTCCAGTACCTGACACAAAGCAATTTACAAGGAGGAAAGGCTTATTTTGGTTCAGATTTTCATCCGTGGACAGGTGGCCCAGTTGCTTTTGGGCCCGTACCAAGGCAGAACATCATGGCACGAGTGTGAGGTGGAAGAAGCTGCTCACTTCATACCAGCCAGGAAGCGAAAGGAGAGAAGGGGTGGCTGCCCGTGTCCTGTTCAAGGGCAGCCCCCAGAACCTAGACTCCTTCTAGACCCCACCACCTCCCAACAGTGCCTGCTGCAGGATGGTCACCAAGCCTTTAGTTCACGGGCCTCTGAGAGTGTGTTTAAAATCTAAAGTGTAGCAAAACATGTGCCTATTACTGTTGTCATGACCAATAACAGATCGTTGGTACAGCTTTTACATCCAGGCAGAGGCAAAGTCAACATTTTGGTCCAGAAATTCATCTAACAAAATGCAAAGACATACAAATGATAGAAGAAGAATTGGCAGTAATAGAAGAACATTAATAGGTTGTTAATTAGTCCAAAATGACAGTAGTAATGAGAATTTTCATACTTACAGAAAAAGCTATAAAGACACAACAGAGGGAAAGAATATTGACTTTGGCCTTTGGTCTGTGACGATGACCTAGACAAAGCAATCTAAAAATGACTTGTGATTTCAAACTATGGAGATGGGAACAGTAATGTAATGTGGTTGATTTTAGACGGAGCATGTAGTTTAAAGGTTCCAGCGAGAAATGATAGAAATTTGAGATCATATCATGAAAGTGGAGGTAGGCCAGTTTGGGAAATTACCTTTACAAAGGTCACCATTGAAATTGTTGAAGCAGCTGATATATTTTTGGTAAAGCAGTAAGAGAGGAGATGAGGAATGAGTGAGAATCCTGGGGGACTGCCTGCATTCGGGAATCAGAAAGGGGAAGGGGGTTCCCAAAAATGCAATAAGAAAGATCAGAACTAGTGTTGTACCCTGTCATAGAAGCAAGTGAAGATGGTTTTAGAAGGCTGTAATCGATAACATCACAAACTGATGAAAGTTTCAGAAAGAAGAAAGCTAAGAAAGAGCCGCTGACTTTGATTAGAAGTTTAATTAATGACAAGCTTAGAGGGGGAAATTCTAAGAGACAGGTAGCAGCCAGCCTGCGAGGAGCTGAGGCCTTGGTCTGGGGCAGTTCTCAGTGCTGCTATGTGTTTGAATCGCCTTCACATTCACTGGTGGTGGCGTTTCACACCTGTGCCACGTTCACACAGCTACAGCTGCTCATGAGTGAGGTTAATGGTGAAAAAAAGATATGTAAAATAAGTGACTGTGTTTTGCAGACTCTAACAATGAGAGTGAAAAGAGAAAATTATCAGGATCAAAACTTGTTGAATTGTTTTGTTTTTATTTGGTTAGAAAGATAGACTTACATATGTGCACAGGTCGATGGAGAAGATGGAAACTCAGCGCCTGTGAGAGGGGTCACCGGTGAGGCGCAGCCCAAAGGAAAGCGGTCAGGGGAGATCTGAGGGTAAAGACCTGGCTTCAGATAAGGGGGCAGTGTGTTTTCCTCTGGAGGGAAGAAGGACAGAAGGAGGAAGAGTGGGTGAAGCGCATGGTAACTTAGAGGTGCAGAGGAAGGAAGATGGTGATTTCAGCTTCAGTGATTGATTTAAATCCTGTCAACAAAGGATAAGAGACATTCCGTTCATGTTGAAGGAGATAGGCGTGGTGTTCAAGGGTCAAGACTGGAGACGATTTGACACATTCTAAAAAGCGACTTGCAATTTTTCTATAGTGTTGTCGGGGAGACCTTGCTTGTGCCCAGGCCGGAAGAGGGTGAGGGAGAGAGGGATGTGAATATTTCCTGTAGCATCACAGGCAAAAGATGGCAAGTATGAAAGCCCTGGAGTGAGAGACCACCTGGTATGTTAAAAGCTTAGCGGTAAGCAAGGAGATGAGGTCAGAGTATTAATAGGGAAAAGAAAGAATTCCTATGGCCCTTGATTACATAAGATCCCACACACCATTGTAAGAAATTTAGCTTTATCTTAAGCAAAATGGGAATCCACATGAGGTCAGAGCAGAAAGGAAACATGATTTGACTTAAGTTGGAAAAGTGTCTCTCTGGCTGCTGAGAATAGGCTTAAAGAAGGCATGTAGAGAAGCAGGGAGACCAGCTGGAAGGCTGCTGCAATGATCCGGGGTAGAAATTATTGTAGCTTGGATCGTCTCTGAGACTGGCTTACTTGTTTTCTTAATGGCGAGCTTCCAACGTAGCTTTTTAAGAAAGGGCCCACAAGATTGCTGATGGACTGAATGTATGTTATAAGAGATCAGTCAAGAATGACTCCCCATTTTGATCATAAGAGGGAGAACAGCATTGCCAGTGAAGGGAGGAGTGTGGGTGGGGGAGGAAACGCCTGTGGAATAGGAGCTGGTGTGTGGGAATCAGTAGAGTTTCTGTGTTTCTCTTACAATCACCTTCTCTACTTATTTGCATTAAATGATGTTGCCTTTATCGAGATAACAGGTTAGTTTTCTGGGTTTTCTTTTAAGTGGAGAAAATATTTTCCCAACTTCAGCTTCTCTACAGCAGCCATTTCTGCTGGCTGAAAAGTGAGAGAAAATATAATTCTGAGATAACACAGAGACAAACCCCATAGTGGAAATGAGCTTTTTGGTTAGAAAAGATTTTCTTTATCACATGGAATTCACTATTTTTTATCCAGATTAAATCTCTTTGGTGTTTCTTATTTTGCAATTTACTTTTTTTCAGAGTAAGTGGATTTACAACATAATCTGGGCTGCCTCTCACAGCTGTACAAACAGGGCCCTGCACAGCTTGGTTTGCATGC
This sequence comes from Hystrix cristata, assembly GCA_004026905.1. Taxonomy (NCBI): domain Eukaryota; kingdom Metazoa; phylum Chordata; class Mammalia; order Rodentia; family Hystricidae; genus Hystrix; species Hystrix cristata. The sequence goes on along the minus strand of PVJO010001688.1, from coordinate 82,247 downwards.
TGCCCCCCTGCTCCTGGAGAGGCGAGGGGCTCAGGAGGAAGGGCTGGGCCCTGCAGACGGTGTGGAGAATGCAGAGTTCGGGAAGAAAAAGTCACCAAAAGTAACTGACACTTCTAAATACATTGGTGAATTCTCTTCCTGCCTTCTGTTGTATGCATATGTATAAAGATGTGCTTCTGCTTTTCAAATTTGAGATCATACTGTAAACAAATTCAGCATTCTACTTTTTCATTTAAAATATATATGTACATAATTCATTAAAAGAATATGTGTATTTTGGGAGTGCTAAGCATAAAACTCCAGGCCTGGGTCATGTTAGGCAAGTGCCCTACCAATGATCTGTACACCCAATCCTCATTTAAAACATTTTAAAGATTTCCCCCGATTGTGGTTATTTTTCATGAATTTGCATTATGACCCATGATACCATAATAGGTACGTAATATTTAACAAAGGCACCATTATTAGATATCCATGTTCTTTAAAATAAAGTCTATTATAGGTAATGCTATTCTAGTCTTTTATTTAGATTTCCAATCCTTTGTTTAAGTTGTGACCACATAAAAATGGGAATACTAAATCAATTGGTATCAGTATTTTAAGACTTTTGAACTACACTGTTCAATGATTTCTATGAAAGTTGTATCTCTGTACTCCTTGCTTCAGTCTACCACCTTTAGGATGATGAGCTATTTCTAACTGCCCTTCTTCTGACCACACCCAATGACTGCATCAATTTATAATAAAACACTGATCCAAAAATGACTTATTGATATTTTCCTAAGTATTGCGAAATGTTTGGCATCTTCCCACTGTTGATTCATTTGATATTTCAAAAGTAGAATTTGTTTTAATATCCGGCATTCTTTCACTTAAAGAAGAAGAAACTCTATGCTTTTAAAATGCAACTGAAGCAAAGTCGCTTACAGATAACCTGTTCGATGACAGGAAAGAACAGAGCCCACTCTTTGGAGAAACACAGTCGTTCCCATCTTAGGCGAGTCATGCTATGGGGCTCCTATGCTGGATGGCAGACCAGGATCACCTGTCTGTATCTCCAGAAAGTCTTGTCTTGCAGAGTGGCGGTGGCGCTTGAGTGACTGTAAGCTTTGAAAACCCCCCCAGTGGTCTTGTAACCCAGCCAGGGCTGAAAAATAACTTCCTATTAGTTTCCAATGGAAGTGAAGTCATTTTTCTTTCCAGCTTTCTGCTACTTCTTTCTAATTGGCCAATACCAACTTTCGTTCCTTTCACCTTTCAATTACAACTTCACAGTATGTCTGACAGAAGAGGAAGCCACTTCGAGCTATTTTCTCTTCTCTTCTTGTATAGCTACTGGGGAAGCAAAGCAATAGTCAACCCACTCCAGTATAATTGTCATAAACAGCAAAATGACTGTTGAGCAGGTAAATGAGGCCAGTCCAAATTAACATGTCTATAGGCAAAGGTGAATGATGAATTAAAAAAAAGACTACCCAAAAGTAAAATATCTGTAGTAATTTTTATGCTGCTGGCATGTTAAAACGATAATATTAATGGCATACTAGGTTAGCTGAAATACATACTTCTTACCTTTTATAATGCATCAACTAGAAAACTTTATATAACATATGAATCGTGCATCAGAGTCTGACCAACAGTGCTGATCTAGAAGTAAACATGTCCACGGAGACAAATTAAATGTGGTGTTTTCACATTATTAGAAATTAATTTAAGAATCTAAAATTATACGATATAGTTAGAGACAAGAGTGTAGTTTAATCTTACACTTCACTCGTAGTATAGATAAAAATCTCTCAGAGGAATTACAACATGAAAATTTTATCCTGCAAAAAACTATAGTGGCTGCTATTTGTTTGATTTTTGAAAATTATTGTGAAGTGTTTTCCCACTCTTTATTGTTGATTGGACCATATCAAAAATATTGTATTCAATGCTGGGACTGCAGTTTGAGGGAATATAATCTAAATGGGACGTGTTCAGAGGAGAGAAATAAGTACAATAAGGCTAAAATATTGCTATGCAAAAGGCCTTTGAAAGAACGTGCATGGATGATCAAATTAGAGAAAAAAGTAGTTTCCACAAAGTGGAAGGCGCTCGTGTGGAAGAAGGACCTGAAGAGTAGAGCTGGGCTTTAGAGTCACAGACAACACAGAGAGAAGTTTGGAGTGAGAATAAGGAAAATTTCTTATCGGAGCCTTCACTATAAAAAAAATAGGCTGATTCAGAAGTAATAAGAATCTCATCAATGTATGTTATCAAGCATAAATGAGGGTGAGGAGTTAAGAGTTTCATCTTAGCATTTATAACATTATTGTTAACGGGACAGACTCCTAAAAAGAAACAATTTATGTATGAGTCCTGGTCATATACCTGCTGGTTTTCTTACTGTGCACAAATCAAGTACCATCTCCCTGTTTCAGTTTCCTCATTTGTATACTGTGGAATATAATAGACAGCATCTGAAGTTTGCTGTGAGAATTAATTATTAATATGCTAATAAATGAAGCATTTTTAAATGCCTAGCATATAATATGCACAATATATTTAGCTAATTTAACATACATTTATGTTTCCGCGTAAAGCAAAGACTTCTCCTGTATCATATTTATATCTTTTTTATTCATTTGTTCATTCAACAAAGAAACGTATCAAACACATATTACCTACCCAGTACTCTGCTGGAGTCCAGGGAGATGCAGGAAGATCTCTGCTCTCACAGAATTTACTTTCTCCAAAGTAAAATAGCTTTGAGGTGAACAGTGAAGGTGTAAATACACAACAAGAAAGATAGTTAACAAGTTCTAAGCAGTTACCACAGGATGGAGTGAAACAAAATGACTGGGGAGCCCTGGAAGGTCTCTCTGAAGATCTAAGGCAAAGAAGGTGCTATTTGTGGAAAGCAGAAATAATTGCAGAATGCTAGAAGTTCAGAAAGAAGGTCCTGTCAGATTTAGAAAGCCATGGAAGACTGCCTGGGCAGGAGTGGGTGGGAGGTGTCATGGTTTAGATCTAGAATATTCCTTCAGAACTCTCTTGCATTCCGAGGCTGGGCTTTAGGAGGGTGGCTGGATTCTGGGGGAGATATACTCATCGGTGGACTCATCCACTAATGAGGTCGTAACTGAGTGTGTGGTTAGGAGGTGGGGCCTGCTTAATGGCAGGTCACCGGAAGCATGACCCGGAAGGGTACCCTGTAGCTCTCTTCCTGGCTCCTCACTTCTCTCTGCTTCCTGGTCTTCGTGAAGCGAGCAGCTGTCCTTTGCTATTTCCTTCCACCATGCCGTTTCTGTGTTTGAGCCTTCCAACCATGGCCTGAAACTTCCTGTAGGTACTGTGAGCCCAGATGAACCTCTCCTCCTGTGCGTTGTGGGTGTCAGGCTCCTGGATAGAGAAGATGACTAAGACAGAGGAGAAGGAGGTTTGGTGCAGAGTTTGGATTTATTCTGAGGCCGAGAGAAACTGTTGAAGGGGCAGGAACTGAAGAGAAGTGGAAGACCAACTGGGGCTGTCCGGACCAAAGCGGATGGGATGCAACAATCATTCTTTTCTCTGTCTAGAGCTGCTGCAGGAGAATTATGTAGCACACCTCTTTTTTCATTTATATTTTAGTTCTGTCTGAGGAATCAAACATTTCATTTACTTATGCATTCGAGAATTGAGATTCATAAATACTCTTAACTCTGGAAAAGAATGCTCTTTTCACAGGTAAGCATTTTGAATAAATGGCTTCAAAGGGAAAGCACAGGATTCGTCGACATGAACTTAACAAATGACTTTCCCCCATACCCAATTTGCACAGCTATTGATTGACAACTTTCTTTCCTATTTAAAAAAAAATCACTTTTCACTTTCAAGTAGAAATTTGTCATCACCTTCTGCTTGATCTGTCAAACCAATGACTTCAAAGAAAATGGGAATCGAGTGGTTTTCAACTCAAACTCAAGGAGACTGCATTCTGGGCACCCCTCAGGCCCCTTGACTTTGGCAGAAGCAATGTGCAACAGCCTAGTATGCACACATGATGCTGTGTAGCTCTTTAGGGAGCAAAGAATCCTCTGGAAATCATTTAGTTCTGTTTTTCTCAGTGAGAGATTCCCTGACCTCCAGCCTTAGCATCACCTAAGAAGTTGTCAGAAATCTGTATTCTTGGGCCTGCCCTATAGATCTGTTTAGTCAGACCTCAAGATGGGGCCCAGCAATGTGGCTTTAATGAGCCCTACAGATAAAATTGATTCACACTTGAGGACCACTGATCTCCAGGCTCTTGATTGCACAGGTGAGACAAGTAAGACTCAGAGAAGTAAAGTGATTTGCTTGGGCTGACCCAACTAGCTCCAAAACCAGGTCTAGAACCCAGGCATCCTGGCTCTGGGTCCTGTGTATTTGCATCCCAAACTGAGCTTCCTTCCTTTCTCTGTGATCGCAACCCGAGATGCCCAGGCTGGTCCCATTCGTCACTGCTTTTGTCTGTGCCTTCCTATCCTACATCAGGGAGAGGTAGACTTCACCAGAGCGCCTTGGTTCTTTCGTTTCTTTTGGACAGTTGCATGAGTTTGTTGTTTGGAAGCTGCATAAATAATGAACAGGCACGGGCAGCCCTGTTAACCATGGCTAACCTCAGAAGGGGGTTTAGGGCTACAAAAGTGCAGCCTCTTCTAGGTGCAATTTGAATTGCACGAGGGAGGGGGAGGGGGGAAGAGAGAGAGAATAGAGGTCCACTATTTTCACAAGCATTTATCTGATTGAGCTTCAATACAAGCTTTCTGTTTGTTTGTTTGTTAAGGAATGAATTAATACAAAAGTCCCAGTACAAGTAGAGAGACAGCTGAAATAGGAGCCTGAAAATCCAGATGAGCAGTGAATATTTGGTAGCACCAGGCCATAGCAGGCTACCCCCTGCTTTCTTTGCTAGCAAGATGGCATTACAAATTCAGTCCATGCTAAAAAGAGATCTTGTCATCCTAGAACTTTACCTGGCATCTCCTTTCTGCTGTTGTTAATATGGCCAAATACAATAGAGTCGCCCCCAACATTTGGGCAGTGCTACTGAGAGGTATGATCAAGAGTGTGTCTGTGTGCAGAAGAGGCAGGCGAAGACTTAGAGAAAAACGAATGGGCACAGAAGCAAAATCAACACTGGAAATTGGCTATCTGAAGAAACCAGGCATTAAAGCGAGGCACATGCTAATCGAATGGCCCAGCCCCGACTCACGCTCCCTCATGCCCCCTCCCAATCCAGTTTATTCTCCTGAGCACTGCAGCTACAGGCTGGCTGGCCTGTTATGTAAGTCTGAAATCAGAGCTTGCCTGCAGTTTGTTCTAGCCTGTCACAGACGCAGGGCACTGTGTTGCCCTCGACAAGGCTGTTCAGCATAGCATATGACTGTAAATCTTCTTTTTCATGCACCACAGTGGGGACCTTTGTCCAGGCAGTGATTTAGCAGCTTTTATTAGCCTGAGAAGCCGCCAGAAAAATCAGGAGACATTTAAAGTAGGAGCTTGCTCCTTTCAATGGAGAAGCATCAGAAACCAACAGATCTTTAAAACTTACTTTTGGTGGAAGAGTAATAAGACTTTAATAGAATGGAGTACGTTTCTACATTAAATTTATTATTGCTCAAACCAATTCACATAGAATTCAACAAAGACTTGAAATCACAACTGTTAAACAGAGGGTCTTTAGCTCCTTTGGGAAGATGCCTAGAAGGGGAATAGCTGGATCAGATGGAATTTTTAGTTCTAGTTTTTTGAGGAATCGCCATACCAATTTCCATAGTGGTTGTAGTAGTTTACATTCGCACCATAAAGATAAACTTGAGTCATCTGTAGGAAAATTGATGTACCTTGAGACCATAATGTTAAGTGAAATAAATCAGACACAAAAGCTTAAATATCTCATGGTTTCTCTTATATGAGAAACTCAAATTATAAATAAAGAGCAAAATAAAAGATAGATAATGGGAAGTAGGGAGATAGATCATCTCAAATGGGGAGGGGCTCAAGAGATGAAGGGAAGGGGGAGTCAATGGGAGAGAAAGGGAATGAAAAATGGAATTAAGATGTGTTGTGTACATGTACCAATTCCACACAAGGAACATAAACATTATTCACTGCAAACATGTACTAATAAAGAATTAAAAAATTTAAAAAAATTTTTTATAGTGGTGAAGATAACTCAACAAAAGTATCTTTAAAACTCTGCTTTTGGCAAGTCAGGAAGCTCAGGGGTCTATTTCACTTTGAGTTTTCGGAAGTAAGCATTTTGAAGAAGTCTACATTCTGGGGGCAGCTTCAAGTATTTTATTCAGATCCTGGACTGTCCATTGCTTCTAAATTCACTGTAATTCCAATTAGAGCTTAGGCTCAGGGTTGGCAGCAGCTGCAAATAAGAACTAATAATGTTTCATTCCACTACTTGTGTATTCTGCAAATGCATTCTTGACATGGTAGTTTGCATATGACGTCAGCGTGGGAAAATAAGAAGGTATTAGCATCTGTAAGGCCCACAGAAATTTCTCAGACGAGTCACCTCTCTCTGGCTCTTGGAGCTGAGTCCACAATTCAGACTCTATTTCCATTTTTTTTTAAGTGTACTTGGGTGGTTTTTGTTTTTGTTTTTTCCAGTTGAATCATAAAATATCGATGATTCTTTATTTGTGGATATTTGCAAGATTTTAATATACTTTCACGGAGATCAAATTTTCCATTACACATTGGTGGTCTTGTTACTTTCTGCCATTGTAGGTTTTAAACAGGTATGAAACAATTAAATACGAGAGATTAACGTACTTACAGCCATCGGTGCAGAGACTTGCAGTTGAAATGATTTCTTTAAGTCCTTGAAACTACTTGTAGAAAGACAAAAGTGTTACATGAATCTGATTCATTTATATAGCATGCTTATTATTGGTATAGTTATTGTGGAAACACAAGGGCCTCTGCTGTAGGTCTCAAGACCCTCTGGGATAGTGAGCGACTCATATGACAGTGAAAGAGTAAAAGGAGCCCTTCCAAAGGAGCCCTTGCTTTTTAAATGTGGCATAAATGATCTTATCTTTACAGCCAGGAGTTTGATCCTGACGCACAAAGAGCTGGAGTTATGCAGCCAAAGAAAAGTGGAGCCCTGGTCATTTATCTGAGGATTTGAGGACCATCAACAGTGACCGGGGAGATTGTTCAAGAAACAAAGCCCCCCCTTCCCTGCATTATCTGATGCCACAGATGGTCTTATATTTCCCAGATAATTGCACCACACACTGTTTTGCTTTCCTGGGTCATAGCAATTGGCTGATCTGCCATGAGATAAACGGGGGAAAAATCACCAGGAAAACCATTCCTTTAATGGTTTTTGCCTATCTGCCGCAGTGGGTGCTTTGTGTGCCAGGGCGTGGCCACCGGGGTGGGAGTGGTAGGGAAGGACTAAGAGTCTGATAATGGAGCTGCGTGGAATGGGGCCACAGAAATATTTTTACATCATCTCACTATTGCCACGATAGCTGGAACCCAGAAGCTTTTTACAGTTCTCTTTATGTTAGATTCTGGACGTCCAGACTCATATCTTGAAGATTTTCCCTCCCAGTTGTGAACGTACTATCATAGAGTGGACACCACTCCTTGCGTACCCAGCATTTACTGTCCTCCTCCTTCTCTGTACTACAACTCTCCTCACCACTCCCGCCACATTCTTTGATCAGGAACAAAGTCTTTCGCTGGGTAGCTCATAAACACAGGCAAAGTTGATCTTATTTCTGTCTTTCATGTTGAATCCTAGTCTGCACAAATCAAGGTACTTTGCCCCTCTTACCGGGAATCGGTCTGGAAAACAGCCTTACGCCATTCCTCAAACAGCATTCTCTGACATGATGGCTCATTCCAATAAACTGGTGGGAAAGACTTATATTCTATCTTTGGGGGAGAGTTTCTCTTGCCCCTCTGCAGACTTGAACAGGGAAGCAGGTGAGCCCGTATTCTGCTGGCGTCTGTCCTGAAGCAATAGAGAGAGCCAGCCCTGGTATGTGGGAAAGAACAGTGCTGAGACAACTGCCCGAGCTTGAGTGCTGTGGTGCCCTGAACACTCTTCTAGCCTCTGAATATTTCAAGTGAGCTAATAAATTGAATTGTTTCAGCCAGTTTCACTTGGGGCTTTTGTGACTGGTGATGGAAAACATCCCACCTAGGACATCTTCATACATCTGGACATGGAATATGCCCATCTCTGTGATTTGGACTAAGGAAACTGTTCTTTGACAGAAGATCCCACTACCGTTGGTAAAACTTTGACCTTAATTATGGTAATCACCAAGAATTCTTTGTGATATCCCATTCGAGCTACCAAGACAAAACTCTTCAGGACCTCATTGTACAAATTGCAACAAACAGAAGCAGAGTTAAACTTACCGTATTCTGTGATAGATACAAGCACACCCATGTTGATAGCAGCACAATTCACAATAGTGCATTTATAGAAGTGCCCTATACACCTGCATCAACAGATAAATGATTAAAGAAAATGCGGTATAGATACCTAATGGAATACTACTCAGCTGTAAAGAAGGCTAAATTTGAGCCATTTGTGGCAAAATGGGTGGCTCCTGAGACTACAGTGCTAAGTGAAACAGATCAAATACAGAACATTAAATACCACCTGGATTTTCTAATATGAGAAACCTAAAATACAAATAATTTAAAGAGCAAAATAAAAGAGCAATGGTAGAAAACAGAGAGGTAGATTATGGAGGTGGAAAGGGGATCTGGGGTAGGTGAGGGAGGGAGAGGGGAGTAAAAATGATCAAAACGTGATAGGTATATGTACCAGTTCCCCAAGGTGAATATAATTATTATGTATCACAAACATATGAGTAAAAAAAAAAAAAAACGGGAGAAGCAGAAATGCTGTCATATTTCTTTTGGGTTTTTGTTTGTTTTGGCTTTGATTTCTTACCAAGAAGAAAAAAACATTTGATTTCTTTCCAGTTGCTCATATTAGGCACATTGATTGGTTCATGTTTGTTGGTTCATGTAGGTTTTCTACAAGTCTGAAGGTTATAGAACTTAATTACTATATAAAATTTAGAAAACATTTAAATAAGAAGGAAATAAAAATGACCTATCACAATCTATCACAGTCTTACCTTCTATAGCAAACAATGTTTGGCAGATGATTATATCTCCTTATCGTGGACTATCCATTTTCATTAATATTTATACATGTGCTTTTTTTTACATGTGCTATTTTTTAAGATATTGTATTTCTCACTACTGCAAGCAGCTTGCCTGATGTTATATTGTATTTGAAACATAATGCCCCGCGGAGGTGCCCTTCCTTTTGTGGCTGCTCCTCTGGTGGCTTCGTCCAGCTCATCTGCTTACGGACTGGAGGGTGGTGTGTTCAATTAAGCCTGAGCAGTAAGGGGTGAGTGTGAGAGCTGGGACTGCAATTATTCCTCTAGAATCTGCTGTCTTTGTGTTGACACCACTTTGAGATGTGCCTATGGCCTGCACCAGTCTTCCCTCTGTCTCTACTTCTTTGTCTTAGCTCTCAATCGCCCTTCTAAAACTAACAGGAAGCAGGCACGTAAATTAGCTTTATAACTCAACTGAGCAGAAGAGTCCCTTTTATCCTACACCACATTTCTGCATTCATCTGTGCACCCAGCACCTGTTCATGGAACACTCTCATATGGAGCACACAGATGAGGAAGTCTCACCGTCAGGAGTTCCAGTCTACTGGGGGTGGCGGATACAGACACAAGAATTGGAACATAGTGCTGGGAAGCAATAGAGGAGGGACCGTTGAGTATTTGCTTGCCCTGCCTCTCCCGAGGAGCTTTTCAACTTATGTAATGTAGTTTTACATAAGCCTTAGGACTGGTTATCTGTCAGCTATCCTGGGACTTTAGCTCCTGACAGGATCTGAGCACTTGTCTGCTACTATAATAAAAACTCTCCTTGGAGAGAGTTCATTAAAAGTGTGTACATGTAAGTGGTCATTGTTAACAATGATTATGAAAGGAAAATTCTACGGAGAATGTGACTGACCCATTTAATTAAGATTTCAGCCTCTTGTATTGGAACACAGTTGTCTACTTTAAAATGTCATATCTGTTATCCATATTTTGCTCAATGAATAGGATCTGATAACCACCATGGGCTATTGGGGCAGAATATATTAAATTACTATTTTGAAAACTCCACGGCACAGGAATTCTGTAGAGCATGTTTCCTTTTATGTTTGGGGGGCAGTTGTTTTATTTTGGGTTTTATTTTTTTTCTGTTTCTGTTTTTGCAATGCTGGGCATCAAACCCAGGGCCTTACACATACAGGGCAACCACTCTACACCCCAGACCCTATTTGTGTCCTTTTAACAAATATTCCTATTTACCCTCCACATCAGAATGCCTTCCAAGCTTCTAATGCCCTGGAAGAGAGACAGTGACTATCCATGAATTGTCTCCCAAACTCCAAGGTGCAGAAATTAATGCAGACAGCCCAGAGCGAGCTGCTTCTGCCACACTGTGAAAATGAGACTTGCTCTGTGTGGAGTTACTGGGTAACCACTCTGGACTCTGGCCCGTGAAATCTGCTCCAATAACCTCAGCCTCCATGGGGTTTTTGTTTTCTGTTTTGTTTTGTTTTGTTTACTGTTTTTAAGTCTGTGAGTTGTTTTTCTTTTTAATATAGCCACCGTTTCACCTTTGACTTTGCACATTATTGACAAAGCTAGAAATTTGATGAAATTTAAAAACAAATCCAGATAGTTCAGACTGTATTTGTGTGCACAAAGATAGGACCTTTGGGCATTAAAGTTCACCCACACTAGATGGGATAATAAGAGTAATATTCTGGTTTTCTATGGCATCTTCCTACCAAAAAGATGAATGCACCTTGATAGCAATATTGAAATATTCATAACATTCTCACACAGGAGATATAATATTGTTATCCTTCCTTGTTTATGAGTAAACCAAGGCCTGCTTCTTTTTAAAGGCATCGTTCAAGGTCATACAGAAAGTGGTTGAATTGGGACTCTCAAGGTCTTTAAGTGGAGACTCTAAAGAAAGATCTAAAACTTCCACGTAAATGTCATACATCCACACCGCAAGCCATTTACAAACTCGAATAGTCATATGAAATGAATCCTGCTTGAAATCCACATGTATCGAGAGGCAAAGGTGTTTGAGAAATGTAAGAAAATCAGTGTGTGTGTTTCTCTACAGTTCACCTGTCTCTATTCACTGTTCTTCAGTGACATTTGGGGACCTCAAGGCCCTTATACAACGTGTTATTTAAAAGTAAGAATTTTTCTCTAGAAGCATTCTTTGACTGTTTTCCTTATAGGCTAGTCTATAAAGTTCAAATTGCAGGTCACGCCTTCAAGGGCAAGACAGTTTGAATCTATTGTATGCTTGTGAGTGTGGTTTAATGAAAGCACTCAGAATCCGAGGAAGGGCGGACGGCTCATTGTGGCATTGTCCCTTAAAGTCTACAGCAATGTAAGAACATGACCCTACACAGTGTGTCTCAGAGCACCGCGGCTCCGTGAACTAACAATTGCTGTGCCCTGATCACCTCCAACTCTAGACCAAGTATTTAAAGCAAAAGCACTTGGGAAACAGTATAATTAGGGTTGCTTATTCAAAGAAGATTTAAGAAAATACAAAGATTCTCACAAGTTTTAGCGTTGGTAAAACATTGGAGATCCTTGCAAAGAGAGATTAAAGATTGTTGGGTTAAATCTTCAAGCAGTTTCAAAATATCTTGGACAAGCTTTTGAAATGTATTTAATAATAAATTTTCTGACAATTTATCTAATAAAATAAAATATATTTATATAATAAACCTAAATATCTGTTGATAAAATAATACTACTATAGAATGTCACCCATCTATAATTTCAAAATTATTTGCCCAGTTAAAAATCAAAAGTAAAATACATAACTACTTCTACGACCACAAAGGCATCAGTTTCTCTTACTTGGTCCTCTCAGAGCTGGGGAGAAGTATGCCGTTTGCCAGGGCGCTTCCTAAAAGTGCATCTAGTCTCTGGAGCTGTAATGTCTAGCATGAGGCGGTAGTTGTAGTTTTCAGTCTGGAAGGTAGATGGGGAGCAGTTATTCCTTCCAAGCTCCTGAGGCAAATTAAAGATGGTGTTGCTCCCAATAAATTCAACTTTCCTTCCATTCCTGTGTAAGAAAGGCAACCACACTCTTCTACACACTCCCAGTGGATGGAATAACAAAATGAAATACTAGAATCAGATTGAAGCTATAGCGCTCTCTGGCCTCGTGAGATGCCTCCATGAGGCTTTCACAGAGATAGGAGGAATGGCCTACTTGAGCTCATCAGTTTGCACTTCTTGCAGTGTGTGTTTCTCTGGTTCTTCTTCAAAATGTCAATCAAGAAGATGATTGAAACATCAGGGAAATACTCAATACAACACCACATTCCCTTGCAAGATATTTAAAGTAAATCTTTTATTTTGTGTAAATAATATAAATTTACACAACTATACTTCCACATGTGTCTATAAGTATCAACTAAGTGGAGCATGAATTTAAAATTTCAAAACATTTATGATCAGTGTAGAATAATATTTTAGGACTTGATGTGCTGTGTTTTACTCCACAAAACTGGAAACATTCAAGCTACGATTTTGTAGTTTTATTAGGAAGAATTAGTTGCTAGTGATTTTTTTACTTCAAAATAATTTTTAGACTTACAAGAAGGTGCAAACCTAGTACAGAGATCTCACATACACCCTTTACATAACTTCCCCCTGTGTTAATAATTTACATAACCAGAATACTTTGGGCAAAACCGATAAAGTAACACAGGTACTGTACAATACTATTAAGAAGTTACTGATCTTACTCAGATTTCGCTAGTTTTTTCTTCCATGTGTTGTTTTTTTCTCTTCCAGAGTCCAGTCCAGAATCTCACACTGCGTACAGTTGGTGAAGTACCTCTTTAATCCCCAGGGTTTTCCGTATCTCTTGTCTCATAGGTGTGCCCTGTTGTGATGAGTACTGGGCAGACGTTAGGCAGAATGCCACTCAACTGTATTTGGGTTGAGCCAGCCTTTTCTCATGAATAGGCTGATGCTGCATGCTTTGGCCTGAATATCCAAGAAGCCACATCGTGTGCTCTTCCGGGGCTTCTATCAGAGATCGGTGGTTGTTGAAGATAAACGATGTTGTTGATGGTATTTACCGGAACTCTTTGCTCACGCTAAGGTCATCCAAGTCACTAGCAATCTGGACCCTGTTATCTTTGAGTACGTGAAAATGTCTAGACTTAAATGTGCTGCATATTTCAGTCTAGTATTCTGCCGTAAACCCAGTTAGATGACAGCTGTGAGTCCACATCATACCTATAAGGATACACTAACATATTACTCTTGATATCTCAAAGTCAGAGCCATGAAGCAGGAATTCAAGTGAAAGATTTTACAATGTACTGGGACCCCTGCAGTCTTTGCAATGTGGTATGCTTTAATAAATTAGCAACTACGTAACACTTCATGTTACTGAGCTGAATTTCACGCCAAGATCATCAGGAAAGTTAGAAACCCACATTTATTTGGGAACCCAACCCGAGAGCAGGGCTGGGGCTGTGAGTGCTCCACGCGGCTGCTGAGTGCCCCTCCCAGAGCTGAATGCAGGGTGGCCCCTTCCTGCCCTTCTACCTGCACCACACTGCGGCTCTAAAGCAGGGGAAGGGTTAAAAGGTGAGATCATTTTAACAGACATCAACAAGCATGGAGATTAGAATCGAGTTTAGTGAGGGTCCTGGCAAGAATAAGCAGCATACTCTGCTAGAAGTTTGGAAAACTCTTTAAATTATTTTTAATTTTGAAATAATTTTGGATCTACATAAAACTTGCAAGAATAGTACAAAATACTATGCACAGTTCACCTAGATTCCCCAATTATTGCTTTCCCACTGTCACTCTGTCCTGCTCCTCCCCCATTCAGATATGTGTTTCTATGTGTATGTAAACCAGCATCCTTTTCTGCTCCACTCGAAAGTCAGGTGATGATACGATGTTCCTTTACTTCCTTAAATATTTCAAAAAAATATTTCAACAACCATCGAAATCAAGAAATAAGCAATATGTATTTCCCGATGCACAGACCTTATTATAATTTACCTACTTTGTCAATTCTTCATGGCAAAAGATTAAAAAAGACTTGTCTGGAGTCCAATTCGGTATCACACTCTGCCTGTAGTCGTCATGTCCCTTTAGCCTCCTTTTATCTGGGATATTTCCTCAGTCTTTTTTTTTTTTTCTTTTATGACATTGACATTTTGAACAACTAACGCCAGTCGCTTCATGGACAGCTTCTCCATTTGGATTCATCCAGTGTTTTCTCAGGGTTAGATTGGAGCGATGCTTTTTTCTTTAAATTTTGATTAATACCTATTTGCAGTATATAATGATTACTTTCCTTGTGGGGAGTGGAAAATGCACATAACACATCTTAATTCTTTTTTCATCCCCTTCTTCTCCTCTCCCTCCCACTTCCCTCCATCTCTTGGTTCCCTTACCTTTTGCGAAAGATGCTTCTCCATGTTTCCTATCACCTTTTATTTTGCTCTTCAATTTCTTTATATTTTGGGTTTCTTATAAAAGAGAAGCCATGCAATATGTAGGCTCGTGTGTCTGATTTATTTCAGTTAACATTATGGTGCCTAGGTGCATCCATTTCCCTACAAGTACCTCAAGTTTCTTTCTTCGTGGCAGAGTAGTACTCCAATGTGTATAAATACCACAGTTTCTATATCCATTCATCTACTGATGGACATAGAGGCTGCTCCCAAAATTTGACTATTATGAATTGTACTGCCAAAAACATAGATGTGTATGTATCACCTTACTATGACATCTAACCCTTTAGGGTGATAACTAGAAGGGGGATACTTGGGTCAAAGGGAATTTCTCCTTTTAGTTTTTTGAAGAATCTCCACATGTATCTTCATAATAGTGGTACTAGTTTAAATTTCCACCAAATATGTAGAAAGATTTCTTTTTCCCTGCAGCTTCACCGGATTTGTTATTATTTGATTTCTTGATGACAGCCATTCTTACTGGAATAAGATGGAATCTCACTGTTATTTTAATTTGCACTTCTCTAATGGCCAGAAATGTTGAACTTTTTTTATATATTTATTGACCATTTATAATTCTTCTTCTGAGAAGCACCTATTCATCTCAAGTCTCCGTTTTTTTGATTGAGTCTTTCATTGGGGGGTGGTTAATGTTCTTCTGTTCTTTCTGTATTATAGATATTAATCCTTTGAGAAATAACCAGTAAAATTTTTTTCTTCATTCTGCAGGTAGACCAGTGGAATTTCTATTTTTAGTTTTTTATGGAATCTCCATACTGATATGCATTGTTTTTTGTTTTTTGTTTTTTGAGGCAGGGTCTTGATGTGTAGTTCAGACTGGCCTTGAACTCACTATGTAGTCCAGGCTGGCCTCGAACTTGCAGTGATCCTCCTGCGTCAGTCTGCTTCAGTCTCCTGAGTGCTGGGACTACAGCCTGATATTCATTTTTGATAGTGATGTGTCTCAAGAGACTCATAATGAGGGACGCGGTACATAGGCATGAGCAGGCCAAAGGAAAGCAGTCGGGGATGTAGAAGATTCAGGACTAGGAACAGACCAAGGGTTGCAAGCCCAGGCACGTCTGGTGTGAACTAGAACCTTACATGGGCAGGTCAAGAGCACAAGAAAACAAGTCTTAGAGGGACGCAGACATCACCAGTGCTGCGCACAATCCCAGTAGGGGCAGAAGTGGAGCCAGAAGCCAAGGAAGAAGTGAGGCAGTTCATACATGGGGCCCTCTGAGGCCCAAGCAAGACAGAGGCAGAGAAGGGACCTGGTAGCCACTGCAGAACTAATATTCCTGCTTCCCACTCCTCCTCTCCTACCCAGCACATATCATCAAGCACTGATGTGGAACATGTGAACTGTGGTACACCACGAAACACAGAATCCTGACAAACTGAATCCGAAACCAAGAGCTCAGGGGCCAGTGGCACCTCCTTTGGCCACGTCACCCAAGGCCACACTTGGTCCCTGCGGCCTCTCCTGTCCTTCAGGGTGCACCAGCACAGATTATTATCACGGTAGGTCACAGGTGTGCAGAAATATGGAGTTAGTCACAGTTTGTTAGCAGAGCAGAAGCAAATGAAGCACAGTGACTCGTGTTTACCCCTCGTGTTCGCAGTAAGAATGCCCATGACTCTTTATTAGAATTGTTTTCCGAGAAAAACATTTTTTATATGTGCCTTTCTGGCATATACAACAGTACTGTACTGCTTCCTGGGGAATTATAGGTCCTAAAACAGATCCTGCAAGTATACCATATTCTCCCATTTAGGGATATTTCTGAAAAGACCTGGACTGGTTTTGGCTCCTGCAGCTCTCTCCTCCTCGTTGGTGTCTCTGTTTTCCTTGCTACTTGGCATCTCTGCACTTCTGGCTTTGTGCGATTGATTACAGTTCTTTTGGTAGCCAGTAAAGACTCAGTTGGTGGCAGGTAGGTAGACTGGATGTAAATGTGGCAAAGAACTTTGCCAGTTGTTGCTGTTTTAATGGGGCACACCGACAGTTTGAGATTCCACAGGATATCAGTACTAACATCTTTTTCTTAAAGATGAAAAGAGAACAGGAGCTCAGGTTTAAGTTGGCAGCAAGAAGTACATGTGGCTTTCTGAATGACAACTAACACTAAGAGCAACCTTTCTGCCCTCCAGCCGCTCAGCGTGGATTGGTTGGTTCACCGCCATCTTTGAGCAGTGCTACTGTGAAGCAGTTATCTCTACTCTAATGGGCACTTGGCAGATGAAAGACTACAGCATCTCTCTAAATTTCCTATTGTATTGTCAAATCCCTTTTAGTGGTTATGTTTATTTTGTGTTATGTGAACCTAGTATTCAGGACCTGAAGATATGGATACGGGCTATCAGCTATTAGCGGAACACACTCGTCCTTTGCAAAGTCGCGACAATATACTCACTCAAAAAAGAACTCTGGATGTACAATCCTTTCATGGTACCAGTAAAACTACTCTTTGATCATTGTTATGGAGAACCAGTGGGTTAGTTTCACCTGTTCCTTCTTTGACTTAACATTTAGTGATTTTAGGTAAGAGAATGAATTTTTGAAACATAGCCACATAAAATCAGTATGTTGACTTAAATCATATATATGATTATTTTGGCCACTGTTTATGGCCAGTTTTCACTTTAGCTGGCTGATATCAGCCTCAGCGTGTTTGTTATGGATCGGTATCTCAGAGATCAATGTGTTTTTATTTTTAAGGACCCTCTAAGGTCGCACAGACAAGTGGCCTCCAAGAAGTTAATTTTATAGAACATCTTCACATTTTTTCAAAAAAGTAGAATGCCAAAACTTGTCTTACTGTCTCAAAACATACCTTTCTTTTAAAAGAATTTTTTATAGTTTTGTGAGCTTTCCTGCTTATGTATTGACAAATAAAAAAAAGTCTTCTTAGATTATATATGACCATCCTATGGACACTTGTCCAGTGTGATAGCCTAGATTCACTGTCTACACTTAGGCGTAAATTACAGCCCGTTCTTATCTTTTACATGAATATTAGAATTGCCTAACTCGAATGAAACTGCCCTGATTAATGACAAGTACTCTTTGAACAAGATGTTCTGATGATCTCCAATCCTGAAATTCCCAGTCAAAAAGGTTAAGTAAAATCACTTCATGTATCGCAATCTTGTTCTCATCACATTGACAAAGTGTAAGTGAAAAAAAGTCGTTATCCATGTATTTGTTATCTGTTGAGGGAGATAGTAAATCTTTCTCTTCTGTCCTTTACCAACTTCCATCACCTCTGAGGATGAAAGGATGAGGGAAGAAATGATAAAATCCAAGATCAGACAAATCCATTAGCTAAAATATGCTCTCCGTTAATGCCTTTCCTCAAACTTCACAGCTCTTCAAGTTTCATGAAATCTAAACTTTTTAAATCAGAATTTCATAATAATCTTACTTTACATAGTTATTGGGAGGTTATGAGATAATACATGTACATTTCCTCTTATGTTTTGAGACCTTATTATTTATGGTATTTTCTATTTTATGTCAATAGTATTAGTTTTATTATCTTATGTCTACTACTATCAATAGTTTTCTACTGTCAATAGCTTTCTACAGTTTTTCTATTGTCAAATTTCTACAGTGGCTCCTTTTTGTTGTTTTGGGTTTAATTTTTATTTTTATTAGTACATAATGATTACATTCATTGTGGGGAGTCAGTACATGTACATAACACATCTCAATTTTTTTACATCCCCTCCTCTGCCCTGACTCCTCCCTCCCTTATTTCCTTTTTCCAAATATTTACCTTTTGTAAAATTACCTTTTCCTAAATTGGTTGGGAAAAGTGGGTAAGATGTAAGGCCAAAAGCCAAGTTAAATAGAGCAGTCATTAGTATTTCTGTTATTTGGCCCTAGTGAAGTTGTTATTTGATATGAGTGATATTCCTAAGCAGGAACCCAAAGTAACACAGCAGCTTCTGCTTAAAGGAACTGGGCTTGTGGGTTGTCTGGGTTTTCCAAAAGCTGTTGCTTACCTGACTTACTTGGGGGCGAGAATGCCCTTAGTTGAGAAGAGCCTCTAGTCCAAGGAGAGCTAGATGGATTCCAAAGGAGGGGAAGAAGACATGATCAAAACTTCCAGACACAGAATTGAATTTCCGCATTTTCTTCTTAGTCATTGAGATCTTATAACAAAGATGAGGGAAGGGGGTGGAACTCAGAGCAAGCAGTGAACAGTAAGGATGGGAGAAGAGAGATCCCCAGTTTTATAGTTCTCAGGAACAGAGCAAGATAAATGCAGGGTAGGTAGCAACAAGGTTCTCTGCAGAAACCACAGTTTCAATGGGTACTGTATTCCCCAAAGCAATGACACAAATCGTATTAACTTAGCAGCATAACCTCCTCTTATTTTGAAACATTACTGCCTGTCGTAAGGCAAAGAACACCACGCACGAAAGATGAAGTCTCAGCAGTCTTATTTTCCCAATTCTGAAGCAGCATCTCTTTGCCTGCTTTCTCTCAAAGCCATTGCGAATATCTGTGCTACCTTTGGAACAGAAGCACCTCAAGAGGAAACACATTTTGACCAATTACAGAGCAGGTGTCGGGGTCTGTCAGGCAATTTGCCATTGAGCATTTAAGCCTGGTATCATTTTGTCTCACAACCCTCTGTTAGCCACTTGGGAGGCTTGCTATGTGTTCATTACCCATAAATCTGTAATATAAATGGGTAAATTCTCCTGTTTAGTAATCTAACGTATCATTCCCAGCTCTCCTTTTTCCCGGTATCCCAAGTAGAGTCCAGATAATCCAATTTTTATTACACCTTTCACGTGTCCAAAGCCCATAGTGCCACTGTATAAAACAAAATTGAATAAAATTCAGCCCTGGACAGCATTCTCAAAAGCTGCTTGGTTCAGGTGAAAAGTATTGTTTCCGTTTTGGCCTGAAGCATGTATTTATGTAAATTTTCTGAAAATAGGAACCCAATGGAATTGTAATTTTTTAGGTCATTGCAGCAAGGATACAGAGGTCATCAAAAATGGTGAAAATTAGCAAAATCTATATGGCTGTGAGAGTAGCCACAACTTCTTTTCTCAAGAAAATAAACTGGAAAGTTGTCTTTAAAATGTTAGAGTGATGTGAATTAACATTACCACTTAGAGTGCAGTGAGCACTTAAAATCTAAACCTAAAGTTAAGTTTACAAGTATAAATATATCCTGAAAAATTTGAAGTTTCCTCAGGATATTTATGGTGTCACAGTTCTGCACCAATGAACAGCTTCACATTTTACCAAATATTATAAACCACAACCTTAAAAATGCCCTCATTATAGAACTCCTCACCTAAGAACACAAGAGATTTCCCCCAGCGAGGCAGTGTAGAGTTGATGTGCCAAAGGTAAAGTGATTGTTAACTGAACACATTGTTGTTAGGATGAATGTAAACCACTGAGATGCGATTGGACAAATAAAACATCTATCAATCTACTTCTGTCACAATACACAAGTGGAAAAAATTAATAGACCATGATAAATTGAAATTTTTATTACTATGTAAATCCAATCTTGGGATTTTATTTATTAATTCATGGTAAACTTGTCTTAAGTTTTATCTAATAAATCTCACACTTTTTTAAAGATTTTTAAATACATGAAATGCTTTTGTAAAAACACTGTTAAAAAGACTGTATTCAAACACGTTAAGAATGCATAAAATTAAACTACATACTTTAAAGTGTAGCCGTAGGGAAGTTTATTAAAAATAGCAATGCTGTTTTTTGCTAACAGGTCTGTTATGATGACATTTACAATGTGAGGCCAATTGAAGATTGTCTATTACATATTTAAAAAATTTCATTTTACTTTCTGACATGGAGATAAGATTAATTCACAGGTTTGATGTTTTACATTCAAATAGCAAATGCAAAGACCAGACACAGGTACTGGCCTGAGAGGTAAAATGTGTGCTGTTTTCTAAGTCTCTACTCATCACTGAAAGAAGCCAGTAATCTCAAAAATGTTCTAAAATACTAAGGAATTTTGATATTTTTGTTTAAAATAATTTTAAAATACCTCCAGGGAGTTATAAATAGAAAATTATATGTTGCATTTTTCACAAATATGATTCTCTGACAACTACAATAGAGATGCAAATTTATCTTTCTTTGGCTGTATATTCAGCTGTGTTTTCTCTACCAAATATTTGAAAACAGTTGAAATTTTCATTGGATATTTTAGATCTCATTAAAGTATTTGATCAGGATCCTTTATTTTAAGTTATCCTCTCCATCCCACACACTTTTTGAAAGAACAGCATATACATTTAATGATCAAAAATCTCAGCTATTAAGTCTTATAAAACTACACCAATCTTTTTTAATCTTTAAGACTAAAATTTTTTCTTCCCCTAAAAGAATGATATAAAGAATGATCAACAAAATAAACATAATCCTTTAGAATTTAAAGTTATTTTTAGCAAAAGAATTTCTCCACAAGCATTTGTCAAACAGCTTTGTTCCATCCCTTCTCACTTTTCAGCATTTGTATCATTAGATGCCGTTATTTGTTAAGTTGATAGAATGCTGCATACAGGCATATATGTGCTGACAGTGTAAATGAATATGTATTTGTCGTCTTTAATGTATTTGAATTTGGCTGATGCACCCATAAAAAAGCCTCCAGCATATTTGCATAATTAAGCATAATATTATGATGAACCATTTCAAGGGAAAACTTGGTCTTACAATCACAATATGTTTATTTTTTAAAACTTTTATGTTCAGAATACATCTGTGAAAGAACTGGAGGTATAAAAGATTGGCTTTCTTTCACGAAGAAAGGTGAAGTGCTATTTTAATAAATCTTATGTTATACCAATAAGTAATTACATAATAGAAATATTAAGCATGACTTGTACAATTTCAAGGGGCAGAATTGTCTATTCTATCTAACTTTTGCACAAGAAAAGAATTCTAAGACCTGGTATTGATTGGAACTGAAGTATATGATAGCTCATATATTTGGATGTGTGTGTGTGTGTGTGTGTGTGTGTGTGTGTGTGTGTGCAGGCACGCGTAATGTGCCTGTGTTTTTCAACTCACTAGAAGGCCTGAAAAAATAGTATTCAATGCATATATTTTGATTGTTACTCTCCTGGTGAATTTTTTTCATATTATATGGATGAAAGCTAACGAACAAATGAAATCTTTTGAAAGGACACTATTTTAAATTTTTTATTGATTTTTCAGAAATAAACTTCAAAATATGTACGTTCTGGGAATCATACTATAGTTTTGAATTAACTAGAAATAAAATGATATCAAATACTTACTATTTTGGTAAATAGAAAATTCATGAACAGAATAGAAAATAATTTAACCTATAGAGAAATGTATACCTTAGTCTCTTGCCCAAGACGCTGAGGTCCGTCCTGTAGTTACTGGTGACATCGTGTGGCTGATGCTGGTATCGACAGAGTGTTTCTTAAATGCAGTTAAAGATTTTTAAATATATGTTGTCTAAATTAAATTTTAAACAGGGAATTTCCCTTATGCTATGACTGATCATTTGTCCCTCAAATTCTAAACTTCCTTTAGACTATAGCGTACAGACATGTGAGAACTGATAATACTATGTGGCAAAGACTATTCACTCGGGAGCAGTATATTTTACTACAGTACTTGATACTTTCCATTTTATTTCTTTCTAGTTGGTTAATTTTTTTACTAGCACATGTTTGCAATATGTAATGATTACATTGGTCTTGGGAAGTTGATATACAACAGATGACATATTAATTCTTTTCAATTTTAAAAAGCTGATACATGTAATTGTTAGAGTTTGGGAGTAGCTGTTCTCTTCAAAAAAGGGGAGAATTCTCTATTCGCTACCTCACATTTTTACTTGAAAATGTTGCCAGTGCTAAAAGCATTTTTAAAACTGAATCTATACCTTTTATTTTTAAAGCGTTTATTTTTGTTGTCGTCGTTTTGCTTTGCTTCGCTTTGTTTGCTGTGTTGGGGACGGAACCCGGCTCCTCATGTGTGCTCAGCAAGCATTCTGTCACTGAGCTGTGTCCCTGCTTCCCACCACCAATGTCACTGATGCCAAATATTATCATGCCAGACGGCGCATACTAATACCCAAATTTAAGACGTGTTTTGTCCTAATTCCCTTTTGATTCATAATAGGAAAAAATGTGAACCCATTTATTTTCCAAACTGTCACCTTAATTTCTTAAAGGAAAGTGCTGGGGGGTTTTGGTTGATCTTTTTTATTTGGGTTTGTTTTCACGATACCAGGGATCAAACCCAGAGGGTGCTCTGCCACTGAGTGGCATCCCTAGAGCTCAGCCCGTTTTATTTTTCGTTTTGAGACAGAGGCTTGCTAAGTTGCCCGAGCTGACTCTGAACTTGTGATCCTCCTGCCTAAGCTTCCTGAGCGCCTGTGCTGGGCAGTGCTGGTGCTTAGTATGGTAACTTCCACTCCTACATGGTCCTTCTCCTGCAGGTTGGTACAGTGGAGGCGGCTGACATGAGTGTAGCCCTGCTCTGCTGGGGGAAAGGCAAGTGTGCTGGGCAAGCTTTCCATTCTTTCAGGGCTCATGCCCCTCCCCCCCGGGTCCCCATCTCTGCGCCTGTCCCTGCTGCCCGGGGCTCTCGCCTGCTTGCCACTTTATGTTATATTGCATAACACGGAGCCCACTAGGGACTTTCCTTTCCCTACTTGGGGAAGGAATTCTAAACTCTGACACATCACCACCTGAGATATCAATTTGCGACTTTCGCTAGGGTTTAGTGAAAGCAAGTTCCCTAGAGGAACTCCTATTGTACCACGCAATACTAAATGAAAAGCTCTCTCTTTCTCTCTCTCTCTTTAAAATTCAGACTGCTAAATTCAATGGAATGAGGAAGCATAGATAACATTTATATAGGCAATTGCTGCTGGTCCTAAAGGAAAATGGGAATAATGGGTACTAATATTAATGAAAATGCTATAGTTAGTTATTCTCCATATGAAAGTCACAGGAAATGCAATCTTTATTTGACTCTGAGCATATCCACAGAAAACACATGGAAAAAGTCCTTTTCCCAAGCCCAGACAACAGCGAATCTGGGAACGAGCCTGTACCACCGAGCAGGCTATTTTTGGAGACAGCCAAGACCCGCAGTTGCCTGTCATCAAGAAAGATGCCCCACTGTGATAGCCGGCTATTGAACTGGTGGCATTGGCAATTGATGAGCCGATGGTATCACCTGGTAAGTGCAGGTCACAGGAGGAGAAAAGGGTGTTCTTGAGGGTAATGAGATACAACCAGCAGACTCACAACACCATTGCCCAGAGCTAAATTAAGCCCAGTAAGGAAAAACCCCTTGGAATATGTTTCCCTCCTATACTTGGGGCCAGTCTTGGGACTAATTAGATATATTCGGCTGAAATCCCCTTTTTCCTCAGTAGGTTTTACTTAATTACTTCCTACGTTTCCTCATGCAGGTGTAACCTGACAGCGTAAGATAAAACGAGTCCCAGTGCCACCTCATGAAATATATTCCCAAGTTTCCCTTCATGTGTGTGGCACAAAAGTTCAGAATGTGAGGAAATTTCTCACCAAATGGCTGTTCACAAATTAGCAAATTGCAGCTGAATTTGAGCGGGAATTTCAGAATCTTCTAATTGTAGACATAAAGATCTTATATCTTTTGTATTAAATTATTTTGGTCAAGCGCCCCATCTCCCTGACTTGTAAAGTATGAAACTTGCTGCAAAAGTATCAAAGGTTTCATATGTATTTCAGTTACTGAAAAGACGGGTGAATTTTTAAACATGCTTTTTCCACATCCTAACTCTATCGGTCTCGTGTTTGTAAACAAAGTACGGCACGGTACCATTTGGGGCATTGCATTAACCGGTACCTCTTTTAAGGACATGAGTATGACTGTCACTGTTGGGGAGAGCTGTGTGTCAGGTACTGGCGAGGGGCCTGTCAGCCACTTGTGTCAGTCACTCATTCAAGTGGCTTTTCCCATTCAATTTTGGCTCTGCTCTACAGATGACCTCAGTGCTTGATTTATTCTATGCACAGCTGGGAAGCACGCCATCGCTGAGTTCGGTGTGACAAACTTCAACCAAAGGCTGAGCTTTTGTTGTGTGACGTGACTGGTGTCGTCTCTGTGGCTATGACACTATTGACATGAAATCCAATTCGGTTAGCATTGCCTCGCTCGTGACGTACGCCGGTTCAGGGACAAAGCACTTGGCCAAAGAGCTTCTGGGGACAATCTGATTTTTCCAACTCTTTTTGGTTGCTTTTCAGAGCAGGAGCCAACTACCAGACTGTTTCCACAGACTGAAAGAACCTCACTAACAAAACCCTTGACGGCACCTGTAGGTGGCACGCGAGAAAGGGGGGGGGAGGCAGAGGGACTTCTGTCCTCAGGTGCTCTCACAGCACGTTCTAAAGCCACCGTGGTGCACATCGAAAGAAAGAGCCACCGTGTCTCTGGAGAGTCGGTTGGCTGGATGGGGTATCAAAGCTGCAAGGGGAAATAAGGTCTGTGGCCAGGGTCGGGTTTCAGTAAAGCTAGAGGCACCCTCTCAGAACGCGTGGGAGGCCAGGCCATTATCCGAGCAGCGTTTTAAAGGAACAGAGGGGCCATTATGATGTCCGCACCACCCCAGCAAGATGAAGACGATGTCCATTCTAGATTTCCACGGCTTTGATTGCCTGCCTCCCCATTATGTCTTTCCTGATCGTCTGGCAGACTCATTAGAATACCCTCGCCTCCTCCAAAAAGGAGCAAGGACAGCGCTGCCTCACCTGCACACCTCCCTGCTAGCCAATCGGCAAACACTGAATCAGTTGCAGGGGCCTCTGTAAGCACAATATCAATTAATCAGTCAGTCAATCAAGTATCATCCTGATTTAGAGAGTAAGTTTACAAGACTGAAGACATACGTACCAGGATTCTGACATGCTATATCATTTTAATACACCCAACTGGTTTCTTTCAATGTTTATCTTTAAATTATCTTCTTTTACCCCATAGATGGTTTTCTTTAATACCACTTTCTTTATTTAAATATACTACTAATTGCACAAAGATGTAGCATTAAAAAGCTCCAAAAAGCAAATAAAGGAAAGTGTGGAATCTGGTGAGAACATGCCTCCTCGAGAGTCTTCGGGCATTTAGTGTCCTCACGTCACAGTGGTGCTAGATTACTGGAAATCCAAAGAGTCTTGCAGAGCTGAGACTCAGGAAATGTCAGCTTTTCTCCATCTTCCGTAACCGGGAGGTAAACTTACCATGCAAACTCAGACCTGGAAAACACCACAGTGAGGTGATTTTGACACTGACAAGAAAGAAGAAATCTCGAAAGTCTAGCGATTTCTGGGATTATAAACAAAGAGAAAGAACGGAGAGGAATGCTAGGAAGGAGCACCATAAACACAAAGGGCCCTTCACAACCCCCGTGGCATTCACACTTTAGAAATTAAAATCACTTTCAGTATGTTGCCGACTCTTGAGAAGCTGATTGAGCCAGGCCAAAAATGAGTGCCAATGACCAAGTCATCCACATGGACGCAGGTAGGCAGTGTGTGCCTCTCTTAATGACAGCAAGTGCAGGACCACACTTCGTTGTGCGTCAACTCTAAAAGAAGCACCTTGTTTATTCTCTAGAATCATCTTGTGAACAGGTGCTATTCCTCTCACTTCACACACAAGAAAATGGAGTCTTAGCCTCAGTGATGACTCTGGAGTTGCCCAGGAAAATATCCTTTTGAAGCAGGCAGAGCAGGAGCAAAGGGGACCTGGAACGCTGTCACCGCTCTCCCTTTCTCCTCTCACTCGGGCTGTTTCTTCGCCCTGGCTTAGCAGTACCATTCTCTTCAGCAGAGAAACTGAAAATTGTTCCAGAAGGTTAGCAAATCATACGTTAAATGATGAAGCCAGAAGGATTTGAATCTATGAGCCTAACAGCAAAGCCTGTGATTTTATGGCTTGCCTGAAAATTTTTTCTATCACTATAGGTTGTGCGTCCCTGACCTTAGAATCTGTAAGCTGAAATGTTCCAAAATCCAGCACTTTCTGAGCACCACCATGATACTACAAGTGGAAAATCCTGCACCAGCCTCATGCAATGTGTCCCAGTCAAAATGCAGGCACACTAAAGTTATCGTATAAAATTACCTTCTGGCCATGCGTATAAGCTGTATGTGAAACATAAGCGCATTTCATGGTCAGACGCAAGTCCCCATCCGCAGCACATCTCATCATATAAATGCAAATATTCCAAAGTTCAAAAAATCCGAAATCCAAAACATTTCTGGCCCTGGGAATTTCCAGACAAGGGATACTCAACCTGCAGCAACATTTATTTACTATTATAATCTTTCAAAACAATGTTACATGTCTGGACATTTACCCAGAAATACGCTATTTTGAAAGGACTAGTTGTTGAAGACTTGATAGACACAGCTCACCACACAATTGGCAGAAAACAGTTGTGGTTTCCTTTGCATAAATTAGAGATGTGCCTCTTAAAATCTTGCATAGATTAAATGTCAGAAAGGGGCAGCAGAGTGGTACAGGGAATATTATACTCCACAGAGTAGGAAGGACAAATCTAATACAGAATTTTGTGAGCATCAAGTAAGATAATGCATGTGAAACCACTTTGTAAGTCAAAAAGCCCTGTGAAATATAAGCATGATTATTTTCACCACACAGAATTTTTCTGGCTCCATTCTTAATAAAATAATAGTCTTCTTCAAAGTCCCTAGAAGCCAAATCAAAAGTGTATATTTCCAGAGAAATGAAATGTAAAGGCAATTGTGGATGTTCAATAAATATTAAACAGCCTCGCTATTTGTGGGAAGCTGCAAGTACATGATTAACTTGAGGGTGACAGTAAAGAAAACCAGCATGATCTTTAATTATAAAATACTTGTTAGATTTGATTCCAGCAAAATGCAATTACCTTGAGACTTCTGGTTATAACTCACAAGAGGTTATGTTCTCAACATGAAACGTTTTGTGGACGCATGTTAGGCTCCATTGTCTGGGACCATCTACGCAGGTCCTGGCTCCTGTCGGGAGCAGCTAATCACCATTAACTTGGCGAGCCGTGCAGGAATCCCCAGTTGTGTGCCTGCCATTCTGTGGCTTGCCTTGAAGCATCCAAACATCACAGAAGTGGGGATGAGGGCAACGGTGGCAGACCACAGTATTAGCTAGGCTTAGGAAGAAAGGGACTTGAAGGGAATTCAAGATTTCAGAGTGGACAAAAGAGATCTCAGTAGGAGGGAGAAACTGGAATTGTCCTCATCCGTGTCACCATAATTATAATGCAAACATTTTCCTAAATGAGCAAGAAAACCTCTGGATTTCATTTTGGAAAATTATTTCTCAGTCTGTGTATTCCTCAGTCTGTGTAGCTTTATTTTAAATTGAAATTTCTAATCAGTGAGCAGTTTTTTAACCTTCTCATGGAAGCTCATTGGTGGGCTAAGAAAAAGTCATTTTGAAAGCCTTTTTAGTTACATGCTGGGAGGGTTCCAAAAGCCTTTTGTTAAGAACATTGTTAGGTAATAATAATAGCTGACGCTCAACTAGTGTGTCCTACAAGCCATATACTAGCAACTGCCGCATCGTACATGTTGACTCAATTCTCATAATGAAATGGTAAAGAAATTGAGGCACTAATTCGTTTGTCTGTGATCACATATGAGCCTGTAATAAAAAGAGCCAGCTTTTATGTGCAAGTAATCTGAATGCAGAATCACTGCTCTTCTGTGCCACACCCCACTGCCTCCAAGGCTAACCCTATAAAGGTTCCAGGTGAATGTGGGTTATGAGAAATGCCCTGCGTGTGTGTGTCTACATATCCTGCCTGGAAATGTCAGTGATGAAAATATTTACCCAATAAAAACTACATTGTATATCTTCTCATGCACTAAAGCAATTGAATTTCGCTTGTTTCTTCCGTTCTATGTTGTTCAGTTTCTTCCTGTCCGATTAGATCTACAAATTGGATTTAGTTTCCTCACTAATATCAAAATGGTTTTGTAGTAGAGTTCCTTTTAAGAGTGAACTTGGTATCTTTTCTTTGGCTTTTAAATTATTACTACCTTAAATTATAGTCAAGAGCTTAAATGCTGGAAGATCATTTGTCTACTTTTAGGAATCTACTTGGTTTCATTTGCTTTGCCTCCCTCTAAATTTTTTCCTGGTAGCAGTATCAGGCATCAAAAGACATGATTCTTTGAATGGAAAATATTAGTCAACAGAAAAATCCATGTGTATATTTCTGTTTAAAAGAAATTGTGTACTAGAGATATTCAATTGTGAGGTAACCAAGAGTATAACACTTCTTCAGATCAAGTTGGTAGAGGAGGATTCTGTTCTGGATACAAAGTTAAATCAAGCAGAGACACAGAAACCAAACAATCCTGAGTTTGCCCAGCTTTCCTACTTCCTAGTCATTTAGCCTCACTGATGCCTGTAAAATGGTGGTAGCAATACTGTGGATTTGCTGTGAGAACTGAGTGAGAATCTATACAAAGTGCCTGGCACATGGCAGGTGGTTAATTATAGTACCAAGAAATAATTCTTTCTGTTCCTTTTAGTACCTTAAGTGAAAAGAACATTATGTCCATCCTTGAGGATGGCTCTCTGGCTTCCATGTTTCAACTAAAAAAAATTTTAAGGAACAGAATTTAAATCTCAAAATACTCTCTGGCCTATCCAGACAAGATATGAATCCCTTTCTACCCTCCCACTATACAGATAAGGACACTGAGGGCCTGAAAAAGTAAGTGGCTTGCTCGAGGTTTTATACCTAACAAGTAATAAAGATAAAATTGGCACTAACCCCCTGCCTCCTAGGAGATTTTTCATTATATTTGCTGCTTTTGTTTGTATTATTGAAATCTCGGGCCAGTAGGGGTCAGCCAAGAGCAATCTTCTTTCTAAATAGCCTTGTTTCTAGTCACCTCCAAGATCCTAAGGTAAAGTAGAGGTTCTAGGAAGGCAAAGAAATAGGGGTTGTTCTGGGTCAATGTGGTCCATGTGAGAAAGAGAGCAATAATCATTTGTAGACAGCATGATAAAGATTCAGATTGGACATATTTTTGGAGATAGTGTTGTAATCACACTAATTCAGTAAAGGGCGTTCAGGTCCAGGGCACGAAGGACTCCGGGAAGCCAGTTATGACAGTCGGGAGATACAAGTGTCTTACCACAGGAATTCTTAAAATCATGTCCTAAAATGATGTACAAAAAGATTTTATTCTGAATTTTAAAAGTTTACTTAAATTAGTAGATTCTTTTATTCCATAGATTTGGTTTAAATGGTACAAGTCCTTATTCTTCTCTGCACTATTTTCATATAAAGTATATTCTGGTTAAATCACCATTGGGATTCTACCATCCCTGTGAAGGGGGATTAATCCATCAGCACATGTTCTGATGGTCTACCGGGTCTTCTGCTGATTACGTGCTTTGGCACATCCTGTCAGCAGTTATCTCCAGGTGAAGAAAGAGCACTCACTGACCTTGACTTCGTATAAGGGAGTGGATGGGCACCTTTTCCTAAAAACAGTTCATATATAGAATTTTTTATATACATATGAATATTTTAGCTGATCATTAATTCTTAAATTTTTGTGATTTTCTAATGTTTATTCCATTATTTCCTGATCTAGATTAATACATAAATACTATACATTTAATAAATAATGTTTTAGTCTTTTTCAGGGGAATATAGGGACACTTTTATTTTTAATTAATTATTTTTAATGGTACGAACTTATGGGCTATTATGTGATAATTCAATACATGTTAGTGAACAAGTCAGTGTAATTAACATTTCCATCTTCTTAAACATTTAATTTTTGATTAAACATTTTGGTCTTAAAAGAAATTTATTTCACAGGACTCTTAGCAAGTCAAACATACAGGTGTAGAACTTAAAGGTAGATAGATATTAAATGCTGGAGAAACCAGAGCAAATGTATTATTTAACTATTTATTTGTGTCATAATAATGGTTCACATCTTGCAGAGTGTACTTTCACTTTTAATTTGTTTCCTTTCTTTCCTTTCTCTGTTTGCATCATCTTTAAACATTTTAAATAGGCTAAATTCCCAAAAGTTTCCCCTGCCCTGAGTCCCAGCAGGACTAAAATTAATTCTGAGTGTGGGTCATCTCTTTTCTCATGGGCTTTTGCTGTTGTTGTTGTTTTGTTTCGTTTCTGTGGCACTGGGAATTGAATCCAGGACCTTTCACATTCCTAACCCTTTTTTATTTTATGTTTTGAGACGGGGTCTCACTAAGCCATTAAATTGCCCAATCTAGCCTCTAATTAGAGATCTTCCTGACACAGTCTCCTAGAGTGTTGGGATTACAGGCACTCACCACCACACTCAGATTCTCGTGGTTTTATAAAAAGCTATAATGTTCAATGCACACAATTTGGGTTGACACAAGAATAAAATAATACTGATTGTAAATGACATTCTGGACAAGAAAGCTTATTTGCTTAAGAATGTAAATTGCAGTGATGAATTTGAGAAGCAGTTTCATTGGCTTTGTTTTCTATCATGTCACACTGCTAGCAGTGGCACAGAGTAATCTATAAAGCCCCAAATTCAAGAAATTGAAAATACTAGGTTTGATTTTGATTTGTACCAGTCAGCCTTGGCTCTCTTCTGTCAGTAGGCAGAGTTTCCTTTTGGGAAAACTTATTTGGCCACAGAACATTGAGTGTGGGAGAGCAGTTCAGAATAACTTTAAATCTCTGTTAATCCACTTTCCATAACTGTAACAAAATACCCGAGATAATTAACTTATAAAGATATAATTAACTTATAAAGATTTATTTTTGTTCACAGTTTTGGAGATTTTCAAACCAAGATAAGGCAGATCCATTGCTTTGCACCTCTGGTAGGGATGCTGATGGCAATGGTGGGCAGTGCATGGTGGAGCAAACAACTCATTTCATGGCCAAGAAGCCAAAGAGAAAAGAGGAAAGGGTCAAGGGCCCCCATCTCCTCAGGGGAACACAGTGACTTAAGGGTCCCTCACCAGGCCCCACCTGCCAAAGATTTCACAGCCTCCCAATAGCATTGTGTGGGAGACCAAATATGCAATATATGGGCCCTGGAGGACATTCAAATCTAGTCTATAGCAAAAGTTTTTCATTTAGGAGTAAAATTTATAAACAGAACAGATGTAGTATGTCTGAACAAGAGTGTGACTGGGGGGTGTCATCAACCAGTTTAAGATAAACTTCCCTGTGACACAGAATGGCCTACGTAAGCAGGAAGCACACTTGAATGTTTTCCTGTGATAATTTCTAAACTCATTGTTACCTCTTGCCAAGATTAGCATGAATATTCAAGAAATGATATTATTCTGGTTGATCTTCCTTTAATTGGGATCTGGTATCATCTTTCCAGAATTACTGCCCAGAAAAATCTACACAAAACCAGAAAATATCACTTCTTATCTGTCTTATCTTTTGCAGCCACTCCCCTTAAAGAATTTTATTTTGATATTTTTAAGGACTGTACTATTTTTTCTGAAAGAAATAGAGCCGACCAACGTGTATTCATCAGGGACAATAGAAGAAGCAGCTAGTTGTGTCTTCTCCAAGTGGTCAGTCTCAGACAGTTCACAGAAAGTAGCCCAGTGAAATGGCAAGACCTGTGTCTGCCAAGGACTTACAATGTTGTAACCTTAGTTAGTGAAATAATTGAAATAAGCCGGGCCCTGGTTACTGTGACTATATAATGGCAATTCCTACAACGGCGAAAGTAGCAGGAAGAAAAATTTCTCTAAGAAGTCCACAAATAAGTGGTGGAAAGTCATGGCTCTTTTAGAATCAAATAGTCCATTCAATCCCCAGATGGGAAAGAGGATTTACTGATTTACTCCATGAGGCTGTGGAGAGGAGCCAGAAGTTCAGATGGAGAGGCAGCCTGGCTCCTTCCTGCTCCCTGGAGGTCCATTCCTGAGTCCTTCCTCTCCCCAGTAGCTCAGAGCCTCACAGCTTGTCCATAACTCCTCTGTGTCCCTAAGTTGAAATAAGGATATATTTACTAACTTCTCTGGACTCTCATAAAAAGTAATCACTAGAACCTGGAAAATTCTCACCCATATCTTGTTAAAGATCCTAAATTTCACAGGAAAGGCTCCATGTAGTTTGAGGCACCAAAAATTCATCCATGACATAAAAACTATAATAGTTAAGAGGTGGAGGTATGAAATAGTACCCATGAGATCTACTCTTTCTTGAGCTGTAAACAAATATTCTCCATGATCCTCTCTCTACATCAGCCGATTAATAAACTAAGACTGGTTTCAGGAGGGAGATGGAGAAGAGATCATTTACTAAGGAAACCAGGTTTGTTTTGTTTTACATATTTTATGCCAGGAGCTTAAGACCAAAGGAGGGCTTCTGTTAGCAAGTGGTTTGGCCAGAAATGAGTTACTGCCTTCACGGCCTCACTAAAATGATAGGAACTGTCTCCAAGTGCTTGAGAGGGGAAAATCAGCAGACCTCAAGCCAAAATGCAAAGAAGCAAGAGAATGGTAACCATAAAGCATGAGCCCAAATCTCCTCTTCAGATATCCCCAGTCACCCTGTAAGTGTCAAGCATCCGCATCAACAATGCAGAGACTCCAGTCTGTATAAACCTGCAATGAAATCCTTAATAATAGAGCGAGTCCTCCCTGAGAGGCAAACATGATTCGATATTGAGTCCAGGACCACGAGTAGGCATTAGAACATGACACATTCTTCTGATGGATTATTTGATTGTATATTTTACGGCACTGTTTCTCTAGAGCTTTGGAAACTCAAATGCACCTGCCATCTACTTTATACATGTGCAGATTATTATTTTATATTTTAAAACAGCCTCATTATTTTAGTTCTTAAAAGCTATACTCACGAAGTGTAATAAAGAATTCCATCAAAGAAAAATCCAACTCAAGTTTGTGGTAACAATATAAATATTCTGTTATCTATTTCGTGTCTGTTCATAGCTGCATAGATAAAATATTACATTCTGGTAGAAGAAGTAATGCCTCAAATAGCATTATATTTTAAGGGAAAATATAATACTAAGCAAGTTACAACAACATTTAGTTGGCTAGGCGCTCGTATTAGTAAGTTTAGGGTTATAATTACGAGTGAGTTTTGTATCTGACTCCTGGTATAGGTACAAAAAAAAACTACCCAAAGGAATAAATGAATCAGTGGAAGTTTTCACCCACATTAGAAAAGTAGATTAGAGCCCTTGTTCTGGGAACAGCAGATAAGGAATGCCAGAGTCACTCAAAAACTTGAGTAAATTACCAAATTGAAGAAAATCCTATGGATGGTACAAAGAGGCAGGTGGCCTATGAAACAAATCGCACAATATTGCTTGGCCTCTATGGTGCTTTAAAAACTAGTTCACTACTTACTGACATTAAAAGAATGGAAGAGATCACAAAAAATTAGGGTTGTTTTTGCTTAGCAGTAATCAGCTAGATTGGAGCAAATCTCCGCCTATGGACAGAGCATGTGAAGCCGGTTCGCCTCAGTCCCTGCAACATCCCACCACCTTCTGCTCATCTCCCTCCAACCACGTACGTGGCCTGCCTCAGTGGGCACCTGGACACGCACACATGTGAAGTTCTTTCAAGCATAAGTCAGTGGTGGAATCTTAACTTTTGTAGAAGAGAAAATCTGCTAGTTTGGCAGGTGTCAAAAATTGCTTTGAATAAATAATAGAAGATAAGAGCTGCTGTATGTTCAAGAGAAACCGTGTACAAATAAAAAGGCAGAGAATGTATACATCACTCCCTCTGCCCACTCTCTCTCTCCCAAAGTCCACAAGCTTACCTCTTTGAGGACTGCCACAAACCTCCTTTCCTATCTAGGGTTTATTGATGTGTGTCTCCTACAAACTTACTATGGCCTCCAAAGATGGTTAGAAAGTGCCCTGTAGACTAAAGAGATATTTCCGTGTACGCATTCAGGCTGTTCCACACCCACACATGCCTGTGCATCTTCCCAGGACATCCAGTCCACTTCCTCTACACGATCAAGGGGACTCTGCAGAATAGATACTGAAAACAGATTTAGCATTGATTATATTTCCAAGTCTGCTTTGGGTTATTAATTCCACGGGTAATTATTTATTGGCTAAATAACTGTTTTACCCAGGGAGTGTTTTCAATCAAAGAGACCTCCAAAAGATGCCAGCAGAGTGGCAATCAGTCAGTTACAGGAGACGAGCAGTTCAGACCACAAACACCCCAACACTTTCTTCAAAACACAGGCCAGCGTGAGGGCGCATACAGCTGAAGTGTAGCCCCGAAGGAGTAAATGCTTCTTAGCACTAAACCTCTCAACTTTTTGAGACTCCCATAGCTGAATCTAAACACCCTCAGTGCCGGTTCTGGTGGGCAGTCTCCAAGTTAAAGATGTCTCTGCCCTCCCTGAGGCACAATCCAGCATTGGCCCAGCTAGAAAACGAACTTACTAGGGAGCGCTCTCAGTACTTTGATGGTTGTTCAAGTTTGTGCAACCATTGTCTTTGTGTAGCACTGACACAAATGTGAAACTTTTCCTCAAGATAACATTTTGGAAGCTCCAGACTGCACGGTCCCTCCATAAGCCACTGCTCATGGCCATAAACATTTCTCCAACCTGGCATTTTTGGCTGCACTGGGCAAGGATTAAATAATATAAGTCTGATTAAGTGAACTATTACTGATAGGCTCAGTGCGGTAAGTCATACCAAATTTTTTCCTATTTCCTGTGCAATGTTAGCAAGTGAGTGGGTTAGTGGGTATTTATAAAAATATTGTTGTTTCATTACAGTAGCACTTGTAGATAATATTACAGAGTGTGAGGTTCCTTTGGAACCAGCCAGTCTGGGTTTGTCTGGCCACAGCCCCTTGCATCCATGACCTCTCTATGCCTCAAATTCCTTACGCAAAATGGGTATTGAAAAAATACAACCACTTACAGGCTTGTTGTGAGGATTACATGAGATAATATATGAAAAAGGACTTATTACGATGATAGGCACTTATCTACATGTTGGTTTCTTGTTTTTCTCCAAGAAGTATGGCGTGCTTGGCTCCAAAGAGCAGTCTGGGGTTTTTGTAGTGCACAAGTTGCCCAGAAGGAGTTTCTATTGATTCTCAGAGGCAGGAATCTAGTGTTCTTCACATCAGCTCGATATCGTGGAAGACAGATAGCCATTAAGAACACACTCGGCCAGACTTCAGTTTAGTGCGTGTGACGTCATGGTTCACTGGCAGTGGAGACATACAGTCTGCAACAGTTTCGGTTCGCTGTCCGGTTGCTGCTGTCACAGATCCTCAGACTAATGGGCAGCAGGGAGCCTGAAGCCGCAGGCTGAGTCTGGACGCTGCCTCAGAGGGGATCAACCAGTGTGTTAACAGAAGCTTCGGGCTCTGGGACTGGCTATCAGTGGACGGAAAGGTGGCCTGATGGATCAAAAGCAACCGTACATAAGCCGATGCTGTGGACTGGGTTAAAAACGTTGAGACACTCACGATTCTGGTGGCCTGAGTCTCCACGCTCCTCCCAGTCTCAGCCTGAAGTCAATGGTCCAGCCAGAGGCCCCAAGGGTAACAGCAGAGCGCCAAGGACCACCTGAGACTAGAAAATATTACTCTGCATAGACAAATGTGACCATTTCCAAATACAGATGCTTGGTGAGTGCACTGGTAGCTTTTATCACTATAGATCCTCCCAGTCAACAGATTCCGAAAGTATAATTTAAGCTACATCTGAAAGTTTGCCTACACCTAAGCAGGTCCTTTCGTTCCAAAATTTGGAAACCACTCTCCCTAGTAGCAAGCATTGAAGCGAACAGAGCTGATAGGCACAGTGTGCCTTTTGCCTTGTCCTACCAACAGACTATGAAGCAGAGTAGCCTCGTTCGTGCTATGTTGTCAACTTGTCCTATCTTTCTCTCCTATAAAAAGCCGTGCACATGTCTTGTGCACAGTAACATTCAATTCTCACCTTATATATGTTCATGAGCATTTTGAAAATTTAAAAATAATCTACACAACACTCTTTTTCACAGAGGATATTAAAGCATAAGCTACCCATAAATTTACCCAAGTGTTAATGGCCCACAGATGTCAATGGCATATGAGATTCTGGAGCTGACATAACTTAAATGTAGAGAAATGTATTACATTTATTTTTATTTGTTTTACTGTTTCAGGAAAAATGAAATTGTATATGAACAGGTGTGTGTGTGTGTGTGTGTGTGTGTGTGTGTGTGTGTTCAGAGTATTTTGTTTCTGAAATCCGTATTCTTACTTCTAAGTTACACCCCTCCACATGGGCAAAGCTGGAAGATGTTCTCAATCTGCCAAACGTTATTTGTGTCTTTCACTTACTTGAACTCAAGGAGAGAGGGGACTATAAGGACAAATGCAGTAAGGTGTGCTAGTGTCTCGCGGGAAGTTGGACAGAATGAACACAAAATTTTAGTGGCTCAACCATAGAATGAACAGCATAGCACTGTCCTGTCTGCAGAGGTGAGTGAGTTTCTTTATCAAAGGCTCCATGCTGAAAGCTGTATCAGGGGCTGGGGATTTAGTGCAGTGGATACAGTGCTTACCTAGCAAGCACAAGGCCCCGAGTTCAATCCCCAGCACCAAAAAAAAAAAAAGAAAGCTGTATCAGGTACTCACCTGTCCATTCTGTTGTTGCAGACATCAGCTGCTGCTGCACTGAAGAGCAGATCGCTTAACTTTGGGTTTCAACTTTACCCCACAATAACTTGAACAACTTTGTGTAAATTTTCAGTGATACAAAAAAATGATAGAAATACATATCATTAATGGAAGGAGTTCAGCCTCGTGGACACACACTTGATCTGATTCAATGGGCGATCTGAATCAATATGTTTTTTGGAGATCTGGCTCACATCATTTCTTCCCTGACCACCTCCCGTGAAAAGACCAAATTCTATATTAAAAGTTGCTGCTATAAGAAAACTTCCCTCACCTCTAAAAATGACAAAATTTGGATGGTTTTATTTTTGTAATGACTTGAGAAACTTCAGGCCACATGGGTGAACCTAGAATTGCCTCTTGCCCACTTTCCATATTGTTTTCTATGTTTTTCATTCATATGCATCAGCTACATCATAAAATATGGCCCAGTGTATCAACTAGCCTTACTGCCTAACAAATCAGCCCAAAACTTGGGGGCTTAAGAAATAAGCATGTATTACCAACTATGACTCTGTAGACTAGCTAGGTGGTTCTTCTTTTCCAAACCAACTTAGCTGATCTCTAAGATTACTCCAAAACTCAGACATGGGTGGTGTTCCAGCTTGGCCTTACTCACATGTTTGAAAGTTGGGAAGCTAGATGGTCAAAAGGGTCTCAGCTAGCCTGACTTTTCCTCATGATCTGGCCTGGGCTCCTTCACATGAGATATTTGGTTTCCAAAGAGTGATAGGTGATTGCAAGGACCAATGTGTTCATGTGTGAAACTCTGCTACCTTCAAGTTTCTTGTTGTCCATTGGCCAAAACAAGTCACGTGGCCAGGTTTAGCGTCAGAGTGGGAGGCACTGCTAGAAATACAGATATAGGGAAATGTATGCAACATCAAGGGCCATCAGTGCAGTGATCTGCCAGGCCGCGCTAGCATGAGAATCTCGTTCAGTTGCCAGTTCTTCTCTTTCAGTATTTCACTGAAAAATCTTTCCAATGCTAGTCTGCATAATTTGTCACTACATCTTGATCGTTTCTCCCCTTTTACACATGGCTTTTAGGTTACAAGATTCTGTTTTACTCATAGAAATTTTTTTTAAATAATAAGGTTTCTCCGGAATTGGAAGTCAACTTTCAAAATATTTAACGAAGCCAGGGGAGATATTGTAGCAAGAATAGTAGACTGGGGGTTGGGGATTTAGCTCAAATGTTAGAGTGCTTGGCCAGCAAGCACAAGGCCCTGAGTTTGATTGCCAACACCCCCCTGCAAAAAAGAATTGTAGAATAAATCTACACAGGCACACTTTCCAACCAGCATGACATGGAGCAAGGTAAAACAAGACAAACCCCTCACTTTCTGGAAGACTCAATTTCCTTACCTAGAAATTGAGAAATTTGGGCTAAACCTCCTATAGGCTCTTGTATTCTATAAGACATCTGGAATATGTGCAACAGTAAAAAATTGTTCCCGTGATTCAGTAAACATATGGATATATTGCCCCATGAGGAAAATATTGACCTTGGCAAACTTGGTTCAATAAATTATGATGTTTGCCTCAAAAGAAATCGATATCTACTTTTCCATCTACATATAAAATATGTACCATTACATGTTCTTGGTAAAAATAAAAAAATTAAAAAAAAATAATGCTTTTAAGCACTGAGTCTACCTCTCATCCTAACAAATGCTATTATATATGGTGTAATATTATTATGGATCATCATTCATTACGGTTAGGTATTCTTTGATTTAAAACAAGGGTATTATACACTTAATTCATCATCCAGTTAACTTTACTTCTGAAGGAAAGATAAAAAACGTTCCTCATTCGTTTGTGGCCATTAGTACATGAAATAGTATATTCATTACATAAGAAGTGGAGCTTTTAAGCTATCAATGGAATCTTGTTTCGTCAGCTAAAGCCCATGCATTACCTTGTTGTATGGGTACAAAGTGATTCAAAGCAAGATATCTTTTAATCCTCAGAGGAAAACAGTTACATATTTCTCTGGCCTGCTTTCACTATTAACGTTTCTTATTTCTTTTTGTTTTCCTCTGGATTTCGCTCTGTTAGGTGATTTTTTTTTTCTTTTAACAACGGACTCAAAAGTGGCAAAGGCATCCCATGCAGGCTTGCTAAAAGAATGATTCTAACCACAATTTTCCTGTAGAATGAGCACGGTGGTAACTTTCACAGAGTACCTCAGGTCAGACTCACTTGACATCCAATTACAGAGGATCTTAGAGATACTATATTGTCTATGTTTGATGTCAGAATATTATGTGGCCTCATTTGTCCTCAATTAGGTCCAATCTAATGAGTAGCAATTTTGCAAGTAGGAAAGACATAAAGCAAAATTAAGAAAGTAGGAAATTTCAGTGATCAAATGAAAGAATTCGTGAACCTGAAGGAACTTATTACCAGGATTCTGTGTCTCTCTCCTATTTCTTCCATTACTGGAATATGACTACAAAGATTCCCAACCTGACCCCCTCCTGACACACACGCATACATACACTATGGCTTAGAGTTTTCTCCTCAAATAGGCCCCCATAAGTCAGTCATAAGAGGATAGGCCAGGACTGGATTCAAGTCCTAGTTTTGACTTATTTGTTATGGGGCTCTGGAGAAGTCATTTTGTAAGCCTCAATTTTCACATTTGTAAAATGATGTTATGACCTGACCCACAGGACATTTGTGAAAATCAAAAGTCATTTATTGTATGAAAAGCATTTAGCAAAGTGCCTCATACTCAATAAATATTAGTTTTCTTTTTCACGCTTTGCTTCCTCATTTCTCCATCCAAGAGAACTAGATTTAAAAAGAAAAGATACATTCGACAAGAACACCCCAAGGGCTCCTCTATGCCCTCACATCTATCCCACTCTCTCCTCTCCTGGGATCTTGCTGGGGCTAGACCCGCACTGCGCCCAATCCGTGGGCATCACATCTTCCTCAGAGAAGTCACCAGTGTTACACGCTCCCTATTCTTTGCCACAGTTTGCAGTTCCTTACTAACCAAGGCATCGTGATTATTGGCTCTCTGTGGTGAACAATACTTCAGTATTAGACTACCACGATTCATACTCTACGCCTTCATTTACTTCCTGTGTGATGTTGGCAAGCTGTTCAGTATTGTTATGCTTCTCTGTCCCGTGAGGATTACAATGTTACCTATATCAATGAGGCAATTACACAAAGCATTTAAAATCCTCCTGGGCACATAGTACTAGTACTAGTAGTATTAGCAAGAGCACTAGCACTCATATGAGGAGAACTAAGACTACTAGGAGTAGCAGTACTCTCTACTGGACTGGGATGCCTCTCTCTCTCTCTCTCTCTCTCTCTCTCTCTCTCTGTTTTCCAGTGAACTACATCCCACACTTTTTTCTTTTCTTTTTTTTCAAGAAAAGTACAGGATCTCACTAAGTTGCTAAATTGCCCAGGGTGACGTTGAACTTGCAATCCTCTTGCCTCAGCCTCCCAAAGTACCAGGATGATAAGCAAGTGCCACCATGCCCAGCTACATATCTTTTGTTTCCCACTCTATTCCCAGTGCCTGGCACACAGTAGACAACAAAATACACTCGTAGATATACATATTAATTTGGATCAGTTATGAGCCCTTCTAAAATGTAAATTATTTTACTAGTTCTAATCTGGGTTATAGTCTAAGAGTTCCAATGATTAAAACTTCTCTGACCTCAGCAAGTCCATGGCTCCAGGCCTGATCCTTTGTTTGTTTGTTCGTTTGTCTGTTTTCCTGGATTGTGAGGCGTGGAAACCAGGGCCTCACCCATGTTAGCCAAACGCTCCACTCCTGAGCTACTCCCCTAGCTCAAGTCCTAATTCTACCATATCCGTGTTGTTTGGCTTTGGGAAGTTACTTTGCCTCCATAATGTTCTATTTCTTCCTTTATCAATAGAAATTGTGGTGGGGATTAAATACAATGGTACTTGGAAAGTCCTCAGCAGAAGGATTTGCACACAGTGAGCTCTATCCGTGATGTACGGAGCCTTCCGGCCCACCCAGCTCTGTGTTCTGTACCTCATGAGGTACCAGGGAGCATTTCACAGAAGGCCCTTTAAAATTATTTCTACCTGGAAGGCTTTCTAACCTGACAAATCTCGTTATTTTAGCATGAATTTCAGAGACAGCTAAATGGCAGGAAAAAAAGAAGGATGAAGATACCTTCCACTGAACATTAGTAGAATAGTTATTGTATTTAAAAGAGAGAACTAGATAGGGAAAAGGGGGATAAAGAAGAAGGTTAAAAGAAAAGTAAGATGAAAGGGGGGAAAAAATGGTAAAGTGTAGTTACACTTATTGCAAATAGGGAGGGGTGGGTGAATGGAAGGGAGGGGAGGGGAAGGGGGGAAGAGGGGGGAAAACCAAGATGTATCATG
>PVJO010001688.1:0-40376 GCA_004026905.1 Hystrix cristata | reverse complement strand
CTAAAAATAGAAAGCATAGAAATTTCTAGCTGAACTGAGCTCTTGTACAGTGGACCTCAGTGCAGACTGAACTTTAAAATCAGCCACCTTTATATTGCTTTTTAAAAATGGCCCTAATCTTGAATTGGGATCATGATGTCCTACACATGTGAATGAACTGCTTTCCCTTGCGGAAGTTGGCGTCTATTCAATGTGCAAACATATCTCCTCATTAATACCCTCTTTAAGATGAAATGTCTTGTCTTTAAGAAGATTTTAGGAGAACACAAAAATTATACACACTCTAGTTACAACGCAAACTCCAGAT
Source organism: Hystrix cristata (assembly GCA_004026905.1). Taxonomy (NCBI): domain Eukaryota; kingdom Metazoa; phylum Chordata; class Mammalia; order Rodentia; family Hystricidae; genus Hystrix; species Hystrix cristata. The sequence continues at coordinate 40,069 of PVJO010001688.1, read as the reverse complement.
TTATGGCAAATAGCATAAGTAAAACAAAGTTATAAACACTCTAATCTAACGTGGATCTCTGACATTAGGTGGACATAGATCATCAAATCTTGGTGACTAGTCTTATCATTTATTTTACCATCATAGTCTGATAAAATTGAGACAATAAATAGATGCTTTCATGAAATGTGAAATTGTTTTTTACACTGCACATGTTTTACTCAGAATTGGATTTATCTAAATTCACTGACAGCTGGAAGCCAAATGTATTCACACTAAACTGTTTATATACAGGGATTCCAGTAGGTAGATTAAGTACATTTCATTTGTTAATGTACAACAAGTAGAAAAGACCTTTACTGCCGTATTTAACCTAATATATTTCTCATCATTTCTGCTGCTGAGAATATATCTGAAAGCCTGAAAGGCTGTAGAGAGTGTGTGTGTGTGTGTGTGTGTGTGCACGCGCGTGTGTGTGTTTAGTATAGTGTGAAATGATACTGAGTTATTTGTTCAGATGGTGTATCATTATTTATTCATGTTTTGGTTTTTGGAAAATAGAATGTGGATTATTCTCTACAGCAGCACATATTTTGATAATTCAGAAACTCATCATAGCCATTTATATTCACTTTCCCTAGAACCCTCAATCTCCTTTCAGCATACAAACACTCCTGGAAAATCAACAGCAAGAATGCAACATTTGAGGAATGGCAAAACAAAGGGTTCAGTTTCTTGCTTAAGAAAGTGTGGTACTTGGTGTGGAAAGTTTTATCAGAAATGCTGATTCTCAAACCCCTTCCTGCACCTACTGAACAAGAATCTGCTTTTTAAAAGTGGTCTGTATATGCACTTAAGGCTTGGAGAACTTTGCTTACATTACTGGCCGCCAGGTCCTGAGGGGTATTCCCATGACACGGCTGCAGAATGAGAATAAGAAACAGCCAAGGCTGTTGTTACAGATAGTGTCTAGATGTCCCCTCAAAGCCTCAGGCAGTTATGAGTGGAACTTTGCAGAGGTGGCTAGATCCAGAGTGTGTGATGCTGGTATCAAGGATGTGTAATTACTAAGTTAACCGGCTGATTGGTTTGGAATGGCTCTGTGTGGGGGATAGAGATAGGAAAACAGACAGGGACAGCCCTGAGTTTCCTACCCGAGGTCTTCCTTGTTCCTGTGGACTATTTCTTGGGCTGTTGAGAGTCACAGCAGCTATCTACTTAAGATGTCTGCAGGCCTTTGTCCATGCATCACTCCACTATCTGCCAGTGCCAATCCCTAGATACGCACCAGAAATTATGTTTGATTCAGTTCAACCAATATCCATTCATGGCATGTCAGATACGATAATTATGACTTCATAAGAGGAGGAGAAAGTAGACAAGGAGAAGAAAGAAGAAGAGGAGGCAGAGCAGGAGAGGAAGATGAGAAGAGGCAGAGTAAGAAGTTTCGAATACCAAAATACACAGAAAAATTTAATACTACAGGTCTCACTCTTCCGTGTAGAATTGGGCTGCCCCTAACGCTGATGTCGATTGTTATTTTATATATTTTATTCTGTTTCACACACCGTTCCAGCAAGCTTAGTTATCTGGTTTCCAATCCCCCCCAAAGAAGGAAAGAAGTGGAGTAAATGGACAGGAAGGAGCAGGATAGTATAATGCTGTTGATGCAGAAAACTTTACGAATCCAGTAAGAAAAGTCACAAATTCCCAGGAAATAAATGGACAGCGACCTACCAACAGAAGACACAGGACTCAGAAAGCGTAGTGCTCTGGAGCCATTTTTGTATAATGCCAACATTTCTACACACCCCACAAAACCTGGGCCTTGGTGTATTATATCAGTCATGTAAGAGCTGTAAAGAGAGTTGCCTCTTCACAAAATGTGTGCACATGTTTAGGATACTATCCTCAAAAAAATGATGTATGCTTTATTCAAGAAAAATAGAAATGATGCAATATGTTTTAGAAAGATCTCCACACAGAGAAGTTGCACTAGAAAAATCACGGTGTTTGAAAGAGCAACAGTATTCTTGGGGAATTTGTAAAGGGCCAATCTATAAAATTCTGGATAGTTTGAGACTTCAGTGTGCTTTTAAAAGGATAAAACTTATTTGGCATAATGTCGCTAGACTGAAGCAAGGAACGCTGCCTCAGATAGGCCCTCGTTTATCCCTGTGCCTCTTGCATGAGAGGGGCTGTGCGTTATTGGCACCAGCTGCACTTTTATGAGCACTGCACAGCATTTCCCAGTACACGTCTGAGGTCTCAGAGCTGTCACCACACCCTTCTCAGTGCCAGTCCTCATCTGCAAGACCCTGATGGTTAATTCAATCAAACCTTCTTCAGGAAGCTCCAAATAAAAGCACTACAATCCTTATTTGTCTGCTCCTCAAGGAGTATTTAAACATGAAGATATCTTGTTGCAATGGTTAATCTTGATTGCCAACCCGATTGGCTTAAGGGACGCCTAGGAAACTAGTAAAGCACATTTCCAAGTGTGCCCAGGTGGGCCATGGGGCAAGACTTTGGGGACTATAGCTGGACTTTTGCCCCTTCCTCTGGCGCTCCTTCCTTGCTCTCTGCTTCTGGGATACCATGTGTTAAGTGACTTTCCTGTACCACACCTTTCCACCATGACATTTCTTGTTTGGACATCCCTTAGTCCTTTTTGTCAGTCCTGCTAACCATGGACTGAAACCTCTGAAAAAGTGAGTCAAAATAAACCTCTACTCCTTCAGGTCATGAGTGTCAGGCATTTTGTCCCAGGAACAGAAAACTGAGCAATATACTGGGTTTAAGGTAGCATAAAAATCATATATATGCACATATAGTATGCATGTGGCAGTAGTATATTTAATATAAATATATATTTTATATTATATTATATTATGAGAGAGATAGGTACAGGACAGACCCAAAGAGAGAGATAGACACGGAGATTGGGCATATGCATGGAGAAAAGTTCATAAAAATATACTCTAACTTCTTAACAGTGCGTTTTCCCTGAGAAATAGAGTTGCCTCCAGTTTTTATGTCTTCTTCACATCTTTCCATTCTAAGATGTGTTTGTAAAGAGCACACACAGACATGTGCACATGCATTCACATGCATACAATATGTCCATTTGTACAGAGAGAGAGAGACAGAGAGGGAGGGAGACAGAGAGAGGGAGACAGAGAGAGAGAGACTAGAGAAAGGGAGAAGAAAGAACTGGAAGAGTGACGGAGGTTAGGTCATTCATCTCGCAATTGCTACTTCTGCCATCTGGTTCCCTTCATCTTTCTCCGCACAAAGATATCTTGCCCTTTCTATTTGTATGGGGTGCTGCTGTCATTGCCACTGGTTGTGCTACGTACCCAGTCCCTAAGGACGTCCCTTCTTGGTGGATGATAAAACTCAGGTACTAAGGATGAAAACATGCAGAAGCCACAAAGACGGACTTGAGCACAGCCAAGGGTGGGGACCAGCCAGCACTTGAGACAGTTTCTCAGCGACCTAATCTGCTCTGTGACTCTCTGGGTCTGCTTCACAAAACAATCTGGTTATCTTCCTATTAGAAACAGTCTACGAACCAAGCACAAGCCTTGGCTTGGAATGAGCCAAAATCCAACCCTGTTGCAAATATACACAAATTAGGACAGGCTGCCCAAAGGGAAGACTTTGGATTCAGGCTGATTCTTGTTCTAGAAACCTTCCCTGAGGCTCTTCTCACCAAGTAGCAGGCCTAAGTCATCTCTGAAAGCAGTCTTATTTTTTCTCTCCTAAACATGCTTCTCTTTGTATGCTGTTTAAGACTAAACGGTATAAAACGGGGTTGACATTATGTAATTACCTGCCTTTTACACTGTGCTAACTTAATTTGCTTTTCATTCACAGGTATTTAAGAGACCATTATTTTCCCATCAGACTTTACTGTCTGCCAATTAAAGCATTAGATCGATGAGGTAGAGAGGGAACATTGTTCAGGAAGATTTCAGGTGGACATATTGAGAACACCAGCTTTGTATCACTTTCCCTTTGTCAGAGACAGGATTATTTTGCCAGTTTGACAGTTTATGTGAGAATGCTGTTTATAATATGTTGGGAGTTTTTGGTTCTACTTCCAAATAAAGATGCAGTATAAATTATACAACTAAATACAAAGTAAATGTGTTCTCTAAGGAAAGAGTGGGTGTTAGGGATCAGGTTCAGAGCTAGAGTTGTGTTGGAGTCACACTTACCCTACTGGGGGCACCTGGATTGCAAACCACGTTGTGAGGGACTGCCCAGAGGTTCCCCCAGAGCTGTTCAGTCCCTCTGTTTTACCAAGTAAAGATTTCCTCAGGAACCACATCCTCAGTCCATGGGCCCACACTACAATTTCATGATCAAATATGACTAGTGTCCAGGAAACTAGGGGTCTGAGTTGGTTTACGTAAGATGTGATGACCTGAACAACAACAACAACAAAAATGAAGTTGTTTTTCTTCTTATTCAATCTTATTTTAAGTAATAAGAGCTGTGGCACTGAGGGCTTTCTACCTCATTCTGAAACCCTGTCATTTTCTTTTTTTCTGTGTCATTATGGAAAACACCTGTACTTTGGAAGTGCAGGAAATCATAGTAATTACTCAAGAACAGCAGAGGGAGAAAGAGGTCAGGACAAAGTTAGAGACATTTGTCACCTCTATAAACCATTTTTTAGAAAAGAGAATTAGCAACAAAAGCTCACTATAAGCACAGCCATGTGGCCTGTTCCATTAATAAATTAATGGAGTGCCAGTTCTTACAATTTAGGGGCCAAAGAAAAGAGTGGCTTATGCAATCATTAATTACAAAACATGATTGTTGTGTGTTGTGGCCTACTTGTTAGACTACACGGTTCTATTCTGACCTACAAAATTAAGTCCATGGGTCTTCAGGCAATGGGCTTCAAGTTGTTTTGAGTACTCTAATCCTGTGTTTAGAGCACACACTAGTTCAGAGACTTTACCTCATCTATCTGAGAAAGTAGCCCTGGAGATGACAGAGAAGTTGGTCTAATGGCTTCTGCCTCAGAGTTAATCCTGAACTCACTACAAACTTGGATCAATGATGCCCCATCACAATTACTGAGCCCCGCGCATCCCCCACCTATTTGTAAGAAAGGTTCATTAGATAGCCACTAGGCACATAAGCCATCTGCATTTATACTTAAACTAATTCAAGTTATAGAGAATTTAAAACAAGTCCTCGTGTGTGCTGGCTGTATTTCAAATCATCATTGGTCACACGGCCAGGGGCCGTCATATTGCATAGTGCAGATACAATATATTTCTACTGTCATGGAAAGTTCTATCTGAGGACACAGTAGAATCGGTAGCTCTTGCTCTCCTGACATCCCTCCACTGAAAGGAAAAGCCCAAGGAAACATGGCACCTTTAGCGCTACAGAAGTACTTCTCAGACTGCAGCATGCAATCAGCATCATTCAGAGAGCTTTTCAAAACACAGATTTCTGGGGTTCACGCTCAGAATTTCTGATCCAGTGTATCTGGAGCAGAGCCCCCCAGATTTGCATTTCTAACAATTCCCAGATGTTCCACTACTGCTCTGTAGAAAGGAGGAGTATGCCAAGAAGGTAACTGGAAGCCAGTGTGCCAGACTATGAAATGGGAACACCCATGTTTCAGTCTCAGCTCAGTCAACACTTATTTGTCGGGCACCCTCTCTGCGCCAGTCATCACACGGCCACACGTATCAAGCCCCGATTCTGTAGCTGGAGAGCAGTATGATCTAGAGCTGCCTGTTCACCAGGCAGCTGCCAACCACATGTGGCTAGTGAGCAGCTGAAAGATTCAAGAAGGGGCTGAATTTTTAATATAATTTCATTGTATTTAATTATAATCTATTTAAATCTTAAAGCATGTAAACTATGTTTCTGTTAAGCAAAACATATTATTTTGGCAGAACTACTGAAAGTAGTTTCAATGGTTTCAAGAACCATTGAAAACTTACTGTTAAACTGAGGAAATTCAGATTAAAACAAATCAAGATGTGGTAAAAATACATATTAGAAATTTATTATGAAAAAAGTGAAGAAAGCGAGGCCTGGTGGTACAGGCCTGTCATCCCAGCATTCTGGGAGATTGGGGAAGGAGGATGGCAAGTTTGAGACCAGCCTGGGCAACCTAGAGCTTTGATGAAAACTTGTCTCAAAATAAAAAAAAAATAAAAAATAAACTTGAGATATTACTCAGTACAAAGGACTTGGGTTCAATCCCTAGTACCACCACCAAAAAAAAAAAAAAAAAAGGCAAAATATCCCATTTCTAATTTTTATGTTGGCTACTTGCTTATATAATATTTGGTATATACAGGATTAAATGATAGTATTATTGAAATTATTTTCTCTTTTATCTTGTTACTTTTTAATGTGCCTACTAGAGAAAGTTTAAATCACATGTGGGTCTTACATTATATTTCTATTGGATTGGGCCGAACTAGAACTTGGCCTCACGCTCTTGGTCTATCAATTGCCACCAATCACCCGGGTCCAGCGTCATGGGGGAGTAGTAGACTAGAGATTTCTAAAGACCCTCACAGCTCAAAAAGTCTGTGATTTCTACAAGACAGCCTGCCAGGAGCTAATCTTTTTTCTTCTGTTTTTCCTCCAAACTCTGGGCAAATCTGCCAATTATTCCCCTCTGGAAATCATGACAGCCCACTCTCCATCTGCAGTTCAGAGAAAAAAAGTGAAGATAATCGAATCTCCTGACACCACAGAGGACTGAACGCCAGGCCCACACACCCTGCTGAAACGGGCTGCGCTTGTGAAACACACACCTAGTGCTAAGTGGGAATGAGTTTGCTTTTCATGTACATTGCAAACTATCGGACTCCAAACACCGAACATTTTTACACCAGACGCGAAAATGCCACATACTGAAATGCAGACTATTTTTCAACGGCCTTTCAGGTCAAAATCTGGAATCTATTTCCAACAGGTACAAATAATATATTTTTAAAAATTTAAACAAGCCCACAGATTGTCTAACACCATGAGTTCTATCTACCATCACTTTTCCTCTACTGTTCATGAAGGTCACCAAGTCCCAAAGAATCTTTTAGTAATTATAGAAAAGCTAACAATAATAGTTCTTCTGGCAGGGGAGGGGAATGGAGAAAAAAAGCAGCAGCAAGATATATCTTGTACAGGTGAAAGGCCCTATGATGAATGTGATCATTATGTATATCTAAAATGTACCATAAAAATAAAATAAAAACTTAAAAAATAGTATTCTGCAACCACACAGTATAGTAACATTTACAAAACATTTTAAAATAAGGTATTTCACTTTATACTGCCAACTGTGTTGTGACTGCTACATATAGTTAGCTACACTGAGGAATAAAGTTCAGTGGTGCACCAAGTCAGAAAGCCGAGTCACGGTTGGCCTGGGTTCTGCTTCCAGGGTCTGGCTTTTTCACTTGTTCCATATCTGGCTTTATGTGAGGTCCTAATAGCTGCCCCACAAAACTGTGGCTGAGCCAGACTGTGGGACAGACTAGAAACAGCACAGAAACCCAAGATACTTTAGAAATACTAGCCATGGAGCTTTCCTGAACCAACCAGAAATTTTAACAAAGACCAGCACTAGGCAAATTGTTACGTTGGGATTTTTCTTCAGCAAATTTCCTACCTTCCTCTCTTATGCTGCCATCTCCTGCCAATCTGAAGTCATTTGCTTGGATAACCCTCACTTGACCACTGCTTCATGGAGACTGGAGTCTAAACCTGATGCTCAGGAGAGTGCTGGACATAGACCTGTCTCCCCCATTACAACTTACCCATCTTATGTCTGCACTTACGGCTAAGTTCCAGTCTCCTAATAAAATTAATTTATGGGTTTGGGGATTTAGCTCAAGTGGTAGAGTGCTTGCCTAGCAAGCACAAGGCCCTGAGTTCGATCTCCAGCACCCACCCCCCCAAAAAAATTAATTCACATTCAGGACAGCGATAGCTCCCCTACAGGTACCTTCATTTTTAAAACCTTAGAGATAGCAATATCATAAGAACGAGAAAAGATGACTGAAGGAAAATGTTCAGATATTGGAAAGGTCAGAAATTAGGTATTTTCAGATACAGTGGTGTCCCTAATCAAATGATGGGAACAATTATTTATCCAGAGAGGTAAAGGTCATATTTGAAGAAAATTAAAGTAATCCTGTTCTTTGCCACTAAAGTGCTTTCCCTACCTCACTGAAAGTAATCTAGACAAAGTGCCCCTCACGAGGTCCTTCTGGGGACAGTGGTGTCCCCAGAATCACCGAGGGGCCCACACACTGTCATTGTAGTCACCACCGCAGACCACCTTCATTCATAGCTGGTCAGCAACTCGACTGAGTTCAAGGTCCCATTCTGCCTTTTGGACAGTTTTCTTACTGAGATAGATTCAGATCTAGATATTAAAAAGATTCAAAGATGAATTTCAGAGCTAGAAACAAATACACTGAAACCCTTCATGGAGGTATAGATTCTTTTGTGTCAATATGACTTCTGCGTCAATAATCCTATTCTCCATCCACTGAAGAACTCAACTAGTGCAGATTTTGCCCAAATCATGGAATATCTAGAGATTACTTCAATCTAAGGATTAGTGGATTTCCCTTTAATATTATAATTTTGCTAGATCAACGCTTTGGTAATTTTCATTCTGTAGATACAAAATGGTTGCAGGCAGAAGCCAATTGAGCACAATATGTTATTTTATTATAATATTTCCAGAGGCCAATTTTCATCCATTACATTAGCAATTACTATTTTTTACATCATCATGCTCAGCACGCGCAAGTGTACGAGATATGCATGCTCATATGATGTACAATGTTTCAAAAACCTTTAAATTCATTACACTCAGCTGGGTACAGTTACATATACCTGTAATCCCAACTACTGGGGAGGCTGAAGCAGGAGGGTTCTAAGTTTGCCAGTTTAGTGAGACCCTATCTCAAAATTTAAAAATAAAAATACTAGAGAGGGGAACTGAGTCTGTAACTCAGCAGGAAAGCCCTCTGGGTTCAACGTCCAGTACTGTGAAAAATAACAATACCCTTTTTCTAAACTATTCTTCTATGAATAAGAGAAGTAAATAAAGCTATTTGATTTATAATAGGGAAAAAACTTACAAACAATTTAAATATCTATTTATGAGGAAATCTGAATAAGTTTAGGCATACCACATAAGGAAATACTATATATCCTTCAAAAGTAATTTTTAAAAACTGTTTTAAATTTTAATTTAACTTTGCATGGGGGCTATTTGAATGACATATCCACTGTGTTTTCATAGTACAGAAGTTGTTCACCCCATTAGCCTAATCATCACCCAAGAGACGGTTGGCATTATCAGTTTTTTTGTTTACCGTGTCAGATACATTTTATGCGTAAAGAAGTTCTCAAATGTGTAGAAGTTTGTTTTCCTCTGAGGACAGTATATTAAATTTGGAGCTTTAAGAGATTACCAACTAAACTCTTACCCTATTTCTCAAGATAAAGCTTCCTATGAAACTTTCAACATTTTCGATACTGGGGAAGGATTTCGTATGATGGGACGTTGCTACAAATCTTAGTTGTGCATTGGCTGAGAAAGACCTTCTGATTAGGAGCAAAGGAAATAAGATGCTGTAGTCATATGGACATTTTGTCCTCAGACTCTTCAGAGGTGATTATATTCTGGGAAATGGATGGGAATGAAAGAATTTTCCTCTATCCGAACCTAGTTGACAGTCATTCACCTGCTGCTTAGGAGACCACAGATCAAGCCAAGTAACCTCCCCATCTTGGCACCGCTACAAAGACAAAAAGAACCACATTCTCTTCTTCGAACCTAGCTGAGTGCAGAGTCAACAGCAGCACTGTGTGCTCCAGCTCCAGCAGCAAGTACTCCTGCTCTCCATCATGCGAATATTAAGGGTCCCTCCACATTGTCGTGGCATATCTAGCTCCCACAATGGTCTTCCAACAATGACACCCCCTGGTGGTCCTTGCAGGAAACTGTATAAACCTTGGAGGGCAACCGTGTTCCACCGTCTCATGAGGCAGGATATAATATCTCCCACACTGACCTTTTTTACTCAGACTTTGTGTTTTTTCCTCAGATTAAAATCATAACATATAAAACTTTAAATGTGCACTGTTCTATGAATTTCTGGACTCGCTACACAATAAGTGTATACCTGATACCTGAGTGAGTGAATTCTGTACCTGAATTCTGTACCTGAGTGAGTGAGTGAATTTCAAAGAATCGTCATTTCAAAGAATAAATGTCCAAGGTGAGTGTGTGGCATCTTTGGTAGTGCGCATTGAATGAAATCAAAACAGCTCAGGTGGACGTTGTGGTGAGGAGAAAGAATGGCTTCCAGACCAGTGCTTGGGAAAGGTTTTGCGCAGTTTTCTTCCAAAGCACCAACGACAAGCGGAAACACAGGACAATGACAAGCAGGGTCTGTTCTTTCTGCTGACCTGGCTAGCAGATTCTTATGCCCCTCAGCTATTTTATGGAAAAAGAGTCCTGCACAAAGAGCAGGGAACAAAGAACACTCCTTACATGGCGTAGCACTTTCCCCCCCACAAAGAACTCCAATTGTCAGCTGGCAACTCCCTTTTCCGTATTTGGTTGTTTAACATTGTTCCCTCTGTTCAGTTGAGAAATTCTTCACTATGCAAAGTTGTTTCAGTTTCACAAATGGTGAAAAACTTTAGGTTAAAAAATGTGCAGTGCCATATAAGTACAAAGCATTGTTATTTATGACAACTATTATTGCTGTTGTAATTAGCATAAGAATGATAACGTTTATAATGTTTTCTCAAAATAACAGGCAACTTGTTACCTAGATAACTAGCAAATGTAAATGTGCATGAATGCAGGCAGTTAGTGTACATTTGATAAGAATTTATTGCTGAATGAATCAGGAGGTATAATTTTCCCTGTCATGAGCTTGTAGGAAGTAAGAATCAGCATGGGTTCATTTGGGGGACTGGAATGCATGGTCTGTGGGACAGTTCCACATGACACATGATCTGTCCAGTCGGGAAACCTTCAGGTATTCAACTCTGAAACACACGTGCCCCAGCAGCAGCAATCTGGGAGGTCAGCACACAGGTACCAGCATGTGTCGGGGTACAGCTGTGTCCCGATGCAGAAGTGTGGGCTCAGCTCTGGGGTGGGCTGTCTTCAGGCTTAGTAACGGTCACCATGTCCCGGTCATTCTCTGTGTGTCAGGCTTGGATCGACCACTTTTCTACAGGATTTTATTTTACTCTCTCGGCAGCCCCTGTGAGGTAGGAATCATCCCATCAGCTTTTAAATGGGGAAACTTAGACACAGCGAGGATGGTCTTGTTGACTAAAGGTGCGTCTGTTAAGTGTGCGCTGCAAACTAGTGTCTCCTACAGTTTCATCCTCCATCACTGGGCATCATGCACTCTTCCAGGCCACCTCCAACTAAATAAGATTGGCCTTTTTCAAGGGTCTTATGAAATACAAATGCCAATTCTACTGAGTTTCACATTTACATCAGAACAAGGACCAATTCACTAGTAATTTATTTAGTTGATGAGTAGGAGCTATTGAAATGCTATACTATTTGCAAACTAAAATTAACATTATTAAATAGTTTATGGCTTGAATTCATTACTAGAAATGTGGGATAATATATTGCATTGTAAAGTTGCATACAGATAGTTACAGCAAACACAGAGATAGTTGGAAATTCTCTAGAAAGTAGGAATGTGTGGGGTAGGAGGACCATTTAGTCTGTTCCTTGCTTAAATGTGATGCAAAATATTATAAACCAACAACAATAAAAGTCACTGAGGATCACTGTCCTAATCATTATGTTAAAGTAAAAGAAGAAAGAGTTTATTCACCTATAGGTGAATGGAACAGAAGATGCTGGTACCATTTTAGTAAAAATATTATCATTTTAAAATATTTATTTTTCTCATATCCCTAAAATTTACGTAGGATAAGATATTCAACAAATCATTCTATTGTGATTCCCTGAACTAATGATCTAGAATCTCAAAGAAGGCAGGGCATAGCCAACACCAGTGATTAGCTGTGTCTTCAATTTCTCGTTGATTCATTTTTGGACTAAATATTGTTTGAATTCTTGCCTGTTTTAAAGCACCCTAATGATCCTGCCTTTTCCATACCCTAAGCAATATAAACTCCTCATTGAAGACATTTAGGCTGTCTTCTAAAAATCAGAATAAGCAGTTTTCTGAAACATACCTAGGGCAGCTGTTCCTTCAAAACATCACCCATCAACTGCCCTTAGCAAACAAAAGATAATTTTTAGATTCTGAGCACTAACTATTCTTGGACCCATTAGTTGCAAGGGCATGGGCAAATTGGATTAGTCACTTCATGAATATTTTTGTCACAAAGTTGAAGATACGTATTGTTCTTTGTTTATTGGGATGCTCCTGCAGCATTCATGCCCTACTCATCCGAAAAATTCTTTAGGCGTTAGGATACAGTTCTTAATTTTCAACCATAAAACAATAATTCAACCCTTATTCCTCCAGATCATCCGATCATTATCTGTTAGTAAACGTGACGGTATTAAGCAGCAATTATTTCTACTTGATGATTTTTATCTCAGCAAAGGAAAAAAGAATTATCTAAATAGGGTAGAAGAAAAAGTCTTCTAGGTTGTTGATATGACATTTATCACCCAACCATCCCCAGGCTTTGTTGACCCCCAAAGCAGCTATATTTTTGTTATGCTTTTCAAGCAGTTTGAAAATAACTTTAATTTACCACTTCATAGTGCTAAGAACAGCAACTTGAACACCTAACAAGTACCGAAGATAAGAAACAAAAAATAAATACAATGGAAATACGAATACTACCAGTCACTGAACTGTATCCACATTCAGTATTGTTCCCTTTGTTCTGACAGAACAGGCTAAACCTCCACATTTTATAAAGCAATCCTCTTGTCCTAGAAAGCAAAGGGGAGAGATGGTTATGAGCGTGTATTTTTTGCTCTTGTTCTTTCTTTAGGAATACCACAGTTTACCTTTCACATCCAGTTCTGAAATAACATTCTGCACTATGTGTGGTAAAAGTATTAATGGTAAAAATATTCATGGAGAAAATGCAAAGCCAGGCTAGTATCCACGATTGAATATGGCCATGGTTTGGACCTACCCCCACCCACTCAAAGCATCCTGCGCATGGAGGGACCTTTGAGAGGTGATTGGATCATGAGGTGAGATAACCATCAACAGATTAGCTCACTGATGAGTTTATAGCTGACTTGCTGTTAGGTGGTGGGATCTGGTATAAAGAGGTGGGTTACTGGGGACATAGCTTGGAAGGTTTAGTCTCCTAGCTCCTTCCTTCGCTGGCTCTCAGCTTGCCTACCGCCCTGAGCAGCTCTTCTCCATACCCCTCTGCCAAGTTGTTTTGCCACAGAACCAGGCAACTATGGACTAAAACCTCTACAAGCTGTGAGTCAAAAGAAATCTTCCCCCCTTTAAACTGAGGGTGTTGGGGGTTGTGTTTCAGCAATGAAAAAGTAATTAAGACAAATGGTAGAAAAAGAAAACATGTAGCCATTTTCATTGGAAAATCCAGACTTATGGCAGATAGTCCCCATTCCAGGAGGTTAAGAAAAACATAGGTAAGATTTTAGGACAGAAACTTGTGGTGCTGTTGGTCAGTAACCTCCCATGGGCTAGAAATGCCCCAAGAGAGACATGTGGGGAATTTTAACCCCAATTATTTTCCAAAGTGCAGGCAGTCCACCCACCACTGCAATAACTAAACCATCCCTTAGAATACTGTCCATTTGCTCCCTACATTACAGAGGAAAAGGCTTATATAATATGCAGGTTGTCTGTGGTCTGCAAGGATCACCATGACCTGCTAATATTACAGTTGTGGAAATGCAATCCTTCAAGATTTCTTCAAATAGGAGAAAAAATCAATACGTAATATTTAAATATTTAAAAGTCATTCTTGAAATGCTCCTAAATAATACCTTTGTGAATAAGTCTATATGCTGTGTTTATGATGTAGAGAATGAGTTAAAAAGCTAAAACAGACATGGATCCACTATTATGAATTATGTAATCTTGTTCTCGGATTTGATCAGGCATTGGAATTGACTGGAGGGCTTCTTAAAACACAGCTTGTTGTAGCGCCTGGGGTTTTTGGACCACAACTCAGCGGGCAGGTGGTGATCTCCAACAAGTACACAGCAGTGGGAGGTGGCACTCCTAGGTGGTGGACCATACTTGGAGAACCACCACTTTAAAGCTGCAATCCTCAGCTCCCCTGTGCCTCAGTTTCCCCAGTGGTTAATTTAGAGTACTAAAATCTACCTCCCAGAGTCGTTGTGATAAAGAAATGAGACAGAGCACTTAAACCTTTTAACACAATCCTTGGCACATGACAAAGTTTCAATCTATGCTAGCTGTGATTGCTAGCATTTTAATTTTAAGGATTCCTGAAGATCCTAGTGAAAACATTGAATGACTTGATATATTTGCCTTTAATTGCCTATCGGGATTTTCTGCTTTTAACTTTAAAACAGACAAAACTCCTGTTTTGAGTTAGAAAGATTTTGTTTTCAAGGATATTAGGTCTACATGTAGTTTGGCAACATATGATTTGTTTATGTGGTTTTATAGTCTTCATTTGTCTCTCACTTTGCTCAGTAAAATATTCGTAATTTCAGTTGACTGCAAGATGCTATAAGATGTCCCGGGATGAGTGAGGAAAAACGAATTGTGCGTTTCTACCTTGTAAGATACTTCAGGGACAAATTTCTTTCTGCTAATACAAAGTGAGGCTATCCACAGAGATAATACAATTCTTGGACTTTTCTACATTTTTAAACAAATCTACTGTGTCTCCTTGTTAAGTTCTCTCTTGGTGGATATGTTCCTTAAAAGATAGATGATGAGAAACTCTACTCTTTCCCTGGTTTTTGAACAAAGACGAGTTGGTTTAACACTAATGACTATTCCTGAATTCTCTGTGACAGGATTATCAGGTTTTCCTACAAATAAGGATACATTGTTGGTACCTTTGTATGGAAAGAAAAAATAAACAACAGGATAAAATTTAAGCAATAGTAATTAATTCACCTAACCTAGAGTCTAGGGTTGAGTATCGTTAGTGTTTACAAAGGAAGAAACTATCCTTTTTTATGACCACAATGGAAGAAGTCAAAACTCTTAAGAGGTAGGAATGGTTTTACTGGAAATTTCTGAGCTGGCACGGATGAAGCTCTTGTTTTATCCCAAGTGCAGCATCTGACAGTCATTTCTGCTGGATTAAAACAATCAAAGCTCATCTTGTGATGCTGCATATTCAGTCACATGCAGAGTTGCTGCCGTCCGGCTGACACCAGATAAGAGTAGTCCTATCACACGTGGCTTATCTGAAGGCTGCTTCCCCCGCTAAGATCCCTCGGGAAGGACTATAGCTGTCTTTGCACAGTTGTAGGAACAGTGTCTCCTCCACTCAGGAGAAACATCTTCAGCCTGGAAAGAGAATAAGCATCACTAGGGCAGCATTGAAGCTCCGCGCCAATTTGAGGGCTGTAACAGTGAAGCCTGTTGCTTTGGGTGAGCTCAAGACTCCACATGATCAATGTGCCAGGAAATGAAAAATGTTTTCTCTTCTTTAACGGAAATCTGAGATTCCTGGAGCACTGAGAAGCTTCCAGATTGAAATAAGGGTAATGCCCCACATTCCGAAACAAATAAAGTTGCATTTTCTATAGATGTGTTTAAAGAGAGAAGGTATGTGTATACACATATGTGAATATGCCTACAGCTATACACGTATGTGTCTGTACACGCATATACTGTAGTGCTCCACAGCAAGGCCTTGGGCAAGCTACCGGCTGGAGCCTGGGAAGCTGGAGCACCATCCTGGGCACATCAGAACTCAGGTAATGACAAACTAACCCCGCAGCATTTCTGAGAGGGTTTACTATGCTGAGGACATCGATGGAACAACACAAAACCTGTGTTTTTATTTCGGCAAGGTTATGGGCGCACTACAGACACTGGGCTGGAAGGGATCATAATGTGCAGGTGAATCATCACCAGGAGAAAGCAATAGGGAAGCTCACGGTCCTGCGAAGTGTTGAACTCCCAGCATAGGGTGTCCCTGAGTAGAGGTGCTGAGCAGGAAGCAAAGTCTTCTCTTCCTCCCACACAATAAGCTTCATGCTGGAAGTTACTGGGATATGCTCTCAGTGAATACGTATTTGCCAAATAAACATATCAAATTAAGAAGTGAAAGAAATGATTACGTTTCAGCCATTTCTGAAGTTCAGATCTCCATTCCAGTCTTAAATAGCATGTGTTTCTACTGCACTAGACAGTGTTTTCTTAATATCCAAAATAGTCAGCACTTTTCTATGCAAATAAAAATTGCTTTTTCCCAAATATCTATCTTATGTATTTTATCCATCTAATAATTCATATGATGAATTTTACATGGCACTGTGAAGTTACTCCTGTTAATTTTTTTCTTTAGGTTTAACACATGAACTGTTGGAAGGAAACTGAGGAATGTGTTAGTAATCGAGCGATCGATTGGGGCTCAGTATTTCTGCTGTTTGAATTTCGGGTTTTACACCTAAAGTCATCCAATAAAAAAATTGTTAGTCTCCTTGCTTTCTACTCTATTATCCATGTAAGTTTCCCTTAAATGAAAAAAAAAAAAAATAGAAGCCCTGTAGGGAAGGTGCTTGGAAATCTGAAAAGATTTATATAAGGCATGTTTGAAACAAAGTTAAAATATTTGCAAACTAAGTCACCAGAATAATTTAGCATTAGATTAATGCAATGGTCACTGCTCTGCGTTGCAGGAAATTTGAATTGCTGGGATTCAATAGCAAGAATGCT
The DNA here is from genome assembly GCA_004026905.1 of Hystrix cristata. Lineage (NCBI taxonomy): Eukaryota > Metazoa > Chordata > Mammalia > Rodentia > Hystricidae > Hystrix > Hystrix cristata. The sequence continues at coordinate 23,186 of PVJO010001688.1, read as the reverse complement.
GTTCAGTAGCCTGAATGATGTATTTACAAAACTGTACACTAACCCATCCTCCTCGCCTTCTAGAGAAGGCGCTGCGGGTTTTACTGCATTAAATTATATACTTAGTTTTACTAACTGCCCTTCAGATACCTCATTTTACAAATGCAGTTTTGACAGGACAAAGTGCTATCGTGGGTAAAATGATGCTATGCAAAGTCAAAGTCTAGGGAGACAGGGAGAATGTGCACCTCATTTCCTACTACCCACTCGCCTGCTAGCATTACGAAAGAATTAAGTGTTTAGTAAGTACCTATTATATACAAAGGTATTGGCTTAAATGCTTTTCATGTATTACTGGACTTAATTCACAACAAATACATGACATAATGAAGTACCACCCTGCCACAAAGGATAAACTCGAGTCCTTTGTAGGAAAATGATGCACCTTGAGATCATAATGTTAAGTGAAATAAATCAGACAAACGGGCATAAACATCACATGGTTTCTCTTACTTGAGAAACCTAAAATATAAAAAAGAACAAAATAAAATGCAGATAATAGGAGGTAGGGAGATAGAGCTTTCTCAAATGAGAAGGGAATCAAGAGATGGAGGGAGGGGAAAAGGAATAAAGGGAAGGGGATGGAAAAAGATTTGAGATGTGTTACGTACATACACCAACTCCACACAAGGAACGTAATCATTTTGTACTGCAGGCATATACTAATAAAAAAAAACAAAACAAAAAAAAAACTAAGTGACATAAAAAATATGTGAAATAGTAATTACTTTCCCTAATTTTCAAATGAGGACACAGTGGTTCTGGAGATTAAGTTGCTTTCTAAAGTTGCATAGTGTAAAGGTATGAAACTAGAACTTTGTTCTAATTCTGACACAGTTTTTGTTCTTTTTGTCGTGTGTGTGTGTGTGTGTGTGTGTGTGTGTGTGTGTGTACCTAGCCATTCAGATTCTATACTTAAAGGACAGATGAATGAATGGATACATAACATCTCATGAAGACCTTAAGAGATTTTTCCAGTGGTTTGGAATCAAGGTTAGTCTATGAATACATACACATAGATATAGCTAGCATTTTCTCCACTGACCACTGCGGTCAGTACTTTATATGCATTTTCTCATTCATTTCTCACACACCAAGACAGAACTTTATGACCAGTATACTATTATCATCTCCACTTACAGGAGAAGGAAGCGAGGTACTGTTCAGGAGTGAAACCTGGATGCGTACCCAGCCACTGAAACTCTACAGCAGAGATTGTCAGCTGAGGGCTATTTTGTGCCAGGGCGTGTTTCCCAATACTGCATTTGGAAGCCTTTTGAGTTTTCATAATTGGGAGTGTGTAGGTGGCACTGGCGTCCAGTGGATAGAGACCGAGGAAGTTTAAAATCCACAGAGCAACACCCCAGAGAAAACAGTATCCAGCCCAAAGTGTCAATAATGGCCAGAGTAAGAAACCCTACCTACCTTTTACCATTTGTCTGTACTTCTTTACCATTGAATTTGGGCAAAATCATGGACATAATTATTTCGCTTTATTGAGGATTAATTCTGACCCTTATTTGATCTCACAACTCTTTCTTGTGGCAATATTATTACATTATATTACAATAGCGTAGTATACTGTACACCAGAATTATCTTGGTATCTTCTGTATAATAAAAATGCAAAATTCTTACTGAATTTGTCTAGCATAAGGCTTTCGGGAATCAGATATCTTTTAAAAGCTCCTCGAGTGATTTTAATGTGCAGCCAAGTTTTGAGAAATGTGCAGACAAATAACAGACATTTTTAAAGTGTGGGACCTTTTCTGTTCCTCGCTAAGGTAACATGGTAGTAATAACTCACAGTTATTGAATGCCTCTTATGTACCCAGGACTGCACTGAATACTTTCTGAGAATTTTTACACTTTCAGGCCATTGACGCCTCTACCAAGAAGGTAGGTGTTCTTAGGGCTGTGTTATAATAGCGTTTCAGCTATTACAATAAAGGCCCACAGACTGATGGCTTATAAAGAGCGAGTTTATCTCTTCCTGTTCCAGAAGCTGGTTAGTCTAGCACACCAGTAGGTTTGTTGTCTGGGCCTTGCTCTCCGCTGCATAGATGGTGCCTTCTTTCTGTGTTTCCACATGGCACGAGGGCCAAGGCAGCTCCCAGGAACCTCTTTTCAAGGGCACTGATCCCCATCGTGAGGGCTCTGGCTTCATCTTCTACTCACCCCTCCAAACTCCCCTCTTACTACCATCACCTCGAGGAGTTCAACACGGGAATGTGGGGGAGACACAAATATTCAGACCACAGCACCACCATTTAATGATGAAACTGAAACATCTGAAGATTAAATAACTTGTCCAAGCCAGACAGCTAGCGTGTGACAGAGCTGTGAATGAAATGTAGCTCCTTCTGATGGAAAACCCATGCTGCACACCAGTAGCTCTGCGACATAAGCCGGCATCGGGACCATCTGGAGGCTGGGGAAACACAGATGGCCCCACCCCGGCGTGTCTGGCTCACCAGGGCTGGAGCCCGGCCTGGGACTCTGCATTTCTACCAGGTTCTCGGCGCTGCAGCTGACTCTGCTGGTCCGCGGGCCACACTGTGCAAACCACATGCTAAAGAAGATCCAATTCTTATAAAATCAAGATGCTTCCTTTTTATGATGCTTCTTTTGTTTAAGGAAGGCGTTCATCATTTCCCCCTGATCCTTGGTGGGGGTACTTCGTACGTCTTTTCTGTTCCATTAGCTGGATGTCTTATGGTACCAGGGACAGTTCTAAGCATCATGTGAGTGTGAAAAAGTGTGTAACAGCTTTTGCCTGGGACAGGATGTGGTCAGGGGAGTGATGCCGGAGAAAGCCCAACTCCCTCTCCACTCCAGTGATGATACCCCTGGCTGGAGAAAAAGAAATCGGCCAAGGAGAGAGGAAAGACCTAAACCAATGGGACAACAATCGAGAGGGGCTATTAAATGCAAGGTGAAGAGGATGAAAACAAAAATATTAAGGAAAAACAGAGACTCAAGAGAGGTTTTTTTTGGTCCACTATCCTTGTTCCTATGCTAAGATAAACTGTGGTTAAATAAAGAACAAAGGAAGGCAAGAGCTTTTCTTCTTAGCATACTCCATCTCTACTAAACAGCAGCAGGCAGCAAGCAAACCTACCACAGAGAAGGGCTAGAGGAGACCACATTGGAGTAAGCGGTGAGCCTGGAGTACAGGCCCCCAGCATCATAGTGAATTGGCAAGGACACGCTCAGCCATTGACAAGCTACACAGTTTATTGACACTGGATTCATACAAAGATTAGGTTTCTTTCCCCAAGGAGCCCACGTTCAAGGTGGAAAGTAGGTAGGTAAACAGGACTAATGAAGAATAACAGGACTAAATGTCTGGTAGAGACACAGGAGTCCAGGGAAGGGGGGATATCTGTGGGTAGATGGTCAGGGGACGCTTTAGGGAGACAGTGAGATCAAGCCGGGTCTTCACGAGTGGGTTTGATGTGGGTGACTGGAGCTCAAGTACAGAAGTCTCTTGGAGAGCAGGGAGGAGAGTGGCACAAAGGAGGCAGACCAGTGAGGAGAAAGGACTGTTTTTGCCTGGGGTCGCAGGTGGGAGCTTGAAGACAGCTGCACAGGACAGCCAGGCCAACCATCACAGGACACAGGACAGCCAGGCCAACCATCACAGGACACAGGACAGCCAGGTCAACCATCACAGGACACAGGACAGCCAGGTCAACCATCACAGGACACAGGACAGGCAGGTCAACCAGGAGCTTGAGTTTACCTTGTGGACCCAAAAGGGACAGAAAGGACTTGAAAAAGAATTTTTTTCTTTAAAAGTATGATATTAAAGAAATGCCAACCGCTCCCTTCCTTCCCGAACACAGGCTGGGTTGTCCCTCACACAGGAGCTTTTGTGTCCCACCTGCCCTGTTTCTAGGCGACAGTGCTCCGCATATCCAGATGTTGCCACTTCTGTTTTGATCGTTTTCTTTTTACCCATCACCTGCACAGAGTAGGAGCTGGGTGTTTTTCAATGTTCAGAAGCATTGAGGTTTTGAAGAAGAGGTGTGAGAAGGTATAAATTTGTACTCCTGATGTTTGACTTTCAGGCCCCTGTAAACAGTGCCTGTAAATTCCATTCCTGGCCAGGTAGGATTAACCATATCTGAATAGTTCAGGGGGGACAATTTTGTCTTCACATTTAAACAATGCCTAAAACATCTGGTATCCCCTAAATCTGTTTTCTTTCTACCAAAACTTCCTTTAAAACGAAGTTCTTAAACTGCTTTCTTATTTACATCAATGCTACATCTTTTGCAAATATTGTTTTTAATGTTACTCAGAAAACTAACAATGACAATGAAAGGAAATAAATAAGATTAACTGAACAGCTTTTAAATGTACACCGGATTGCAAGCTTCATCATTACAAATAGAATTAATGCTAGTATAAGTAGCATTAATGCTTATTAATGCAAATAGTAAAGATGACATTAATGTTTATTAATTAATATTGAATAAATGCATGAATGATAACCAGTCAACAGCCAAAATGCATATTCCTGAGATAAGCAAAGGCAGGCAGGTTTCAAATTCCACAGAGTTTACTGACTTCCCAGTACTGCAGACTGTGTTAAGCAATTTCATGTTCACTCCTTGTACGTGCTGATGGCAGGTGTTCTGATTTTGTATCAGAGTTACGCAGCCTTAAGCTCAGAAATAATTAAGTAACTTACCCAAGAATCCACAACCAGATGTGCTAACTCAGAGTCCAAAGCTCTTTCCTGTAGTTTTCCCCAAATTTATCTAATCATAACAAACATCTAGGTACTTACTACTGTAGCTTTCCAGACCCTTCCTCAGATCTCTGACTCAGTGATTTTGTGACCAAACCAGACCCATTTTGCTGGCCGCACAACAATGAAACTATGAGTTCTGCAAAAGAAAAATGATTGTTTTCACAAGGCAGTCAAGGATGAAGAAGGAAGACCAAGCTTCAAATTTACCTTCTGATCATAGTGTTGGGGAATATTTATGGAACAAAGAGTATTTATGGATTTAAGGTGCAAGGAAAGGTACCTGAAATAATCGGTGGTCCATGCACGCAGAACCAATCTTCATGGCTTTTATATTACAAATATGCAGAAAATGGCAACTTTAGCATGAACTGAGGATGGAGTCTCAGCCTTCTTATGTCAAAGGGTCCCTCATCAGCCACTAGCACCGATCCAGGTGACGTGTTAGTGGTTTCAACAAAAGCTCTTTCGATCCCTAAAAGGCGACATGGGCAACCATTATCATTACAACCTGCAGTCAAAGGTATTGTCCACCACACAGCTAGTGGGAAACGATGTTTAGCTGCATGACCTCCAAAGTCAGTGATGTTAAAGTCAACTAAGAGCAGTAACTAAAAGCAAGTGAAGCTAGAGGGTTTACTCGTCCCTTTCCCTCCGGGTTTGGTTGTTGATTCTCAGGACCATTTCAGGAGTCTTCAGTCCTGGCTTCCCATCAGAATTACTTTGGAAGGGGGAAATCCAGATGCCGTGGGACTCCGTGCTCAAGAAAATCCCCGAGACTCCAGTTTGAGCTCTCTGGGTTACTCCAGGGGGCATCCAAAGCCAGCAACCACTGAGCTCAGATATAGCTTGCTGATGCCTGTACTGACACCCAACCTCCACCACGCCGCTCGCCACTCCCTGTCTTTCTTCGCATCAGAAATCATTTCTGTCTGAGAGGATGAAGTATCAGAATCCCAAATTCAAGCCCAGCCTAGGGAGACTTTGACTCAAGATTCAAAAAAGGTGGAGGGGGTGGGGAAAGGGGGCGTGAGGACGTAGTGGAAGAAAATCATTTCTACTGTAATGCAAGCCAAGAAAAAGAGAAGAGAGGAGAGGCATGGACAGGAAGGAGATCAAGAAACTATTTCAAAGTGATTAATGCAAAGAAAATGAGAGCTATGGACAGTGATCAGGGGCGGTAAGGGGTGAGAAGAGAGGTTTGAAATTCATCATGGAAACCGTGTAACAGCAACTTTAAGCAAAAGTTGAAGTTTTGATACTCACATGAGCATTATGCTTTCCCATAAAAAGTACGTTTTTTTGCTATGGAGGTAAAAGCAGTTTTCACGTAGCTACATATTTATCCTTCAGTGACAAGAGTCGAAGATAAAAACTGTCCATATATGAGCCTGCATTGTTCTTCACAACTAAGGCATGCTGCAGGGTGGGGATTGGGGGCTACTTCAGACCTCAGACCTCAGGGTCGGGCTGGCGACAGGCCTGGTGCTGAGCCCCCTGTCGGATCCCAGGCTGTGACACCTGGGCAGCTATACGGCACGTATTTGTTCCTTCAACTGTAAAATGTTTACGTGCTCTGTGAGATATTTCATGGGTGTGATCCAATGCCTGGAGGAGCAGGAAAATGCTAATATCTTCATGCAGCCCTTCAAGACCTGCACCTCAGTAAGAGCCCCAAATAATTCAGGACAAATGAATTTCTAAAGGAAATCCATGTTATACCTTATAATCAATATTGACTCGCATTACTTTCTTGGCATATACATATTGGATCTGTTTCCAACAGGATGAAAACAAAAGAAGGTTTAAGTGCAGAAATAATGTGTACATATAGTTCAGGGAGAGACGATGTTTTTAAATTGCTGACTGTAATTTAGCAAAAGCTGAATTGTTTAGCAAATACGTAGTATCAAAAAGAAAAGCCAATATTGTCCTCCCTGCCTCCCCCAGCTGAGTACCTTTCAGCCTTACTTAATGAAATGGAACAGTCGATGCCTTTAACTCCTCTTTCGTTTAATCTCATTAATGCAGTCTGCTGGGTTCTAGTTGTGGGATAACAGTGCGGTCATCAGATCGCAAGTGAAAAGTGTAGTAGTTTTCAGTTAGACTTTTAATTGCTACATCAAAATGTGTGAGAGCCAGCTCAAAACTAAACCCGACGCCACTGGTGAGTTTTACATGTTTTTTTTCTCTCTTTTGACGTTTAGCGGTATGAACCATCCTCAAGCAAGAAATCGGACATTTCTAAGCTCTCTGCAAAACAAATTGATGGCCAAGTGAGGGGACAATAAAACAGTTTCTGACTTGGGAATGCATGTAATAAACCAATGACAGTGTAAACCATTTTACACTGGAGAAGATATGTATATATAAATATTGTCATACACAGAGGTGAATTACCACATGTATACATTTTGAAATTAAATTCAGTGACTCATTCATCGTATTACACTAACATTAGGAATAACAGTATGAGTGTTCTTACGACAATTTTGTAGTTTTGGTTGTAGTCATTAACATTGCTAGAGTTGTGATCATTTGACTTTTCTAATTTTTTAAAATTAATTTAATTTGTATATTATACCAGACATGTTTCACATGTAAGAACCCATTTTCAAGAAAAAAGAAAAAAAAAATTTGGTCGAAAGATTATTAACAGTGAAGTAAACTATGAGGGTTTTCTTCTCCTAAATTTTTGTGAGTGAGTTACTGGATAGTCCGCTCAACACATACTATCTCACAATATGAGTAGGTTTGAGCATGTGTTTTAAATGTATTTCAGGATAAAATGATTTTTTGTAATTTCTCTGCTCATCCTGGCTAACAATGACTAGCAACCGAAAATACTAAAACTGTAAAATGATTGCTTATTCCCAACAATGTAAACCTCTCAACTATTCCAAACTAAACTTTAAATCTAAAATTAAAACTTTAAATATATAAACTCAGAATTACATCTTTCCAAATGATTAGAGCTTCCTGGTGCTTATATTTTTAGAAAAAAGTAGATTTTTTTTCTGTGCAATGGCTCAGTGACTTCAAAATATATGTACTATACTTAAAGATTTCTTTGGTGAAATAAGTCATTACCAGCCAGATTGCAGTCTGACATCAATGGAGTCTTTAGACAACTATTTATCCTTACTACTGACAGATTTACTCAGGATATTGTTGCTATTGTTGTTTAGAAATTAATAAGACCGGGCGTATTAACGTCTGTGTACCTAATCTTCTTTAGGTCTGATTCACAATTAACAGAGGCCCACAAGTGAACAAAAATGTGTCTTTCTCTCTTATTTGGTATTTTTAAAAAATCAAGCATGTGGTTACCTTCTGCAGTAAAATACATGAAACAACATTTGATGTTATGCAAGTGATTCATTTTTAAAACTGAGCTATATGAACAAATATGTTCTTACATTTTGCAAAAAGCACCATGTGCTTTTTTGCCATTAAATTTCAATGGAATTTAAAGGACTACCCTAAATTAAAGGTACAAGTTTTTTATTATCATTAATATAGAATACTTGGTGCTCTGCTTGGCAATTTCTGGTTTTTACCAATCTTTAATACTTTCACCAAAAAAATAAATATTTCTGTTGCTTTTAGAAGCGATTGAAGCCTCTAAACAAAGGGAAAAATAAAAAAACAAAACTTTGTCCTACCAATTCAATCCAATTGGTAGCATCAAAATTCCCTGGGTATCAATTACTTACAAGAAACACAAGTAACAAGTGAGAGACCATAAGCACCTCCATTCAAATGTGATTATTGACTGTCAAATGATGGTTATGAATGTTCTCCTTAGAGGAAAAATTACTATTCAAATGGAGGAAATCTGTCAAAGTGGAATTTGAAAATCATTTATTCTCAATGCTTTTTGTGACAATTACACCAAGTGATGTCGCCTCTGGGAGTGAGAAGGTACAGTCGCCATGTTCGTACAACTTTGCAAGCTTACATAAACACTGAATAAAGCTGTTAGGGATTATGTGCAGCATGCTGGATCTGATGAGCTCAAAAATAAGACAGCTCGGGTCCTATACTGTTTAGGATTATGCTGGTAATCTCTTTAGAGAAAGTGTGCAGTATCAGCAGAACAGACCCTTCAGTCTTTGAGGTGCGATAACTAATTCTGCATGTGTTGGGTGACTAAACCTTTGCCTCGGTCCCACACTGACAACAGGCCTGTGTGGTGCTGAGCAGGGCGGTGAAATTATAAGACAGAGCTTCTGCAGGGACAGCCCAGATGATTGTTTACCCCCTGAAATAATTTCTGGTGCTGAACGTGGGTGAGAATTCTCTATATTTTATGTCTCCTCCTCTAAAAAGGCAATATGTGTAATGATGGGCTAAACTCAAGTCTTTGTCTAACTTGGGAACTCTTTTTGTCTTTAGAGATAAAATTAAAATTGGCTCTTCAACTCTATAGTTTCTTTATATTTCAAGACTCAATGTAGCAGAGGATGAATTCTAAGTTTGCTGGAACATATATGATAGAATAATGGGATTTTCAGTGCAAGAGTTTGCAAAATACTCACCCATGGTAGCAATGGGTAGATTAAAAACAATCAAAACTCTTGCAGATAATCCAAATAATTAGTCCCTAAAATCTGAACTCTTGTTTAAAAATCACTGGAGTCATATTTTCTTTCTCTTTTTCAGATACACATACACTCTTTTACACATACATCTTACCTATATTCTGTAGTTGAATTATTTGTTGCATGAATGGTTATGGTCACATTAAAAAAACAAGTGTCAACATGAAAAAGTTACAAATAATACTACTCTTTAGTTTTTTAACACGAGACAATTATAGGATGTTACGAACCTGTTAAATAAAATTATCGCGAGACTAGGAATAGAAATGTCAATATTTTACAAACATCTTACGTGGACATCATCCTAATGGTGGAGCAATAATTTGCCCAGATATGAGAAGATATGATGTCAGTTGCCTGTTACAAGGTTTCCTTTTTCAAGATCAAAGGCATTGAAATTGTATTCTGATTACTATATTTTAGAATGCACCCTTTTCCTTTTTCTCTACAGTCCTGACTTATCTTTTTCAAACACACATCAAGGGACTTAGTCTTTCTTTGCCACCTGTCAGAACAGATGTATTTTCCTTATTTTCAAATTCTCTGATTAGTGTTAATAACTTCAGGAATGGTCTGTATGGTACCTATTAATGAGAAGAAGCAGAGGTAGTACTGAGCGCTTTCCACCCCAACTTCTTTCATTATTGGGCGGGAGGGGGGGTTCGTTCCTTTTACACTCTCTCTCTCTGTGTAATTAGTGTTTCAAACTTTGAACTGTCTGACTCTAAACACATAATTTAATGGCTTTCTTTTTGTTTATCAAACATATCCCTATATCATTGGCTTTTTTCAAATATTCTTGAAAACCATGCACTGTAGGAACTGTATCTTAAAACATAGCGAATAATAATACTAGATTGAATCACATGAAATTGCAAATATCATCAATTTTTGCACAAAAATTCACCAATTTCATATACGTCACCTTGACATATGATGAGTGACTACAGATAAACGTGTAGTTTCAGATTTTTTGAATAGCTAATAGACTTTCTAGCACTGTTTTATATGAACAGAATAATCGAGCAGACATTACGTGGAGTTCCATATGCCTAATACTCCTAACGCAATTTCCTCTATTATTAATATTTTGCATTAGCATGGTATGCCTGTTACAATTAAGAAACCAGTACTGATACATTATTATTAACTATAATCCATAGTTTACATTAATGTCCACTCTTCTTATTATAACCTTCTATAGTTTTGGTGATATCTAATGACATATGTCCAACATTACAGTATCATACTTGAGAATTTCATAACTCTAACAATTCCTTGTGCTTTATTTACTCATCCTCCAGTCCCACTCTAAACCTGTGCAACCACTGATTTTGTTTTTTGACTGTCTCTATAGTTTTCCTTTTCCCAAATGTTGTGTGGTTGAAAGTATACTGTCTTCCTTCACTTAGCAATATGCATTACGTTTCCTCCATGTCATTCTATAGCCCAGTAGCCCTTTTTTGCATTGTCAAATGCTATTCCACTGTTGAAATATTCCACTGTTGGTTTGTCTTTTCACCTATTGAAAGACATCTTGGCTGTTTGTTTTCAGCTTTGGGCAATTATGAATAACATTATAAATATGCATGTGCAAGGTTTTGGGGGAGCATAAGTTTTCAACTCAGTTAATAAATACCTGGGAGCACAGTTGTTACTAAGAGTAAGTTGAGATTCGTAAGAACTGCCAAATTACCTTCCCAAGCGGGTGTACCATTTGGCATTCCCACCAGCTAGAAATGACCGTTTCTTTCATTCTGCATCTTCTCCAGCGTTTGCTATGGCGGGTTGCTCAATTATAGTCATTCTAATCGGTGTGTAGTGGCACTTTATTGTTTAAATTAACAAGTCCCTAATGACATATGCTATTGGGCAACCTTTAATATGCTTATTTACCACTCCTACATCATTTTTATGAAATTTCTTTAGGTTTTCTGCCTCTTTTTTTCAACTTCCATCATTATTTGCATTGTTTGAGTACATGCCCTATATCAGATATGTTTTAGAATAGTTTCTCCAATTTTATGACTTGTCCGTTCATTCTCTTAATGCACTTTGATTTGAACATAGAAAAGCTCTATACATTTTCCGTTTTCTGAAAAGACGTGTTTTGCTCCTTCCGAATTATTCTCCAGGGAATAAGCTCTGCTCTGTCACTTGGAGTCCTCTATGGGATGTGGTTTATGAGTTCCTTCAGTGAGCCAGCGCTGCAGAAACACGAGCTTCCTGTGGAAGGTGTCAACTAGATGGGGAATAGAGAAGGGAGCTAAGAAGAAAAGGAGCTAAAAAGAGACAAGTTTCATCTACTGAAACAAACTACTTGCTGTATTTTTTTTAATGTGGATAAATTAGCTATCAAGTAGTGTAAGTGTGGGCATTTTGTTTTTGTTTTTTTAATAAAGTTTTCTTCACGGAGAGTTGGGGCTTGGAGAAGACATCCTCAGGGTAAATTGTAGAAAGGCTTACCTTCCTGTCCAGGGGAACTTTTCAAGCTGCTCCCAGTGAGTCATAAACACGCTGTTACATTGCAGATTCCGGTTAAGTAATACTGTATCGGGACAGCCGCAGGAGAGATGAAAGGAACATGCGCTATCCTTATACCTGAGTCCCTAAATCAGCTCACTAATCTGCCTCCATGAGATGGTGCAGTTTTTCGAATGTTGCATTCCCAGAATTACTGGGAGCACCCGAGGGGAAAAAGTGGTGTCTTTACCTCTGCCCCCCTCCTTTGTACGATTCAATTTTTAAAAAGAAAAGCTGTAGTTTTAAAATCTTCTCAAGGCTAGTTTTGTTTAATACAGTAAGTTGGCGCTTAGCATTCAGGAAGTAAACCTGTAGCCACAGCACCAAGACAGTCTACAGAAGAGGAGAGGCCACTCCCAAGCTGCACTAGGATGCAAAGGCGATGTGGGCCAAGTAACAGTCGGTACCCAGCACGGGAGCCTGGTACTGTCCCTGGCTATTGATTATAATATTGAAGATGTTTCTGCAACATGCTGGCTCCTCGTTCCTGTCTTATCACTTAATGATCAGAGTTTGGGGATTTTTTCTAACTCTCCGACTGTCCTCCTGCCTTTATGAACAAAAGGAAATATCTAAAAGGCAGTAGCAGAAACCACTTTTCCAGGTCCCATCAAGTTTTCAATCTTAAATTCAGGAAAATTAAAAATCCCATCAGTTCTCAGAGTAGCCACAACTCTGATTTACCTGGGTGTCGTGGAACAGCAGTGCCTTGGGGAGCTTGTTAAAAGCAGATTCTGCTTCAACTGGTCTTGGGTGCCTACTAATAGTCTACAGTTTTCCACATTTTATTAGTGTATATTGGTTATACGGATTAATAAGTTTCATTTTGGCAGATTTGTTCATGTTTATCACATATGCTAATCATTCTCACATCAGTTCCCTTTCCTCACTGCCCCCCAGATTCACATTTTTTAGGAGATTTCAGTGTGAATAATGTATGTTGATCATATTCATCCCCCCATTCCCTGCCCTTCCACATTCTCCCCCTTATTCTTTTCTTCTTGCCTATAAATATCATCTTTTCAGATTCCACATATTAAGGGGGACTTGTGGTATTTATCTTTCTGAATGAGGTTTATTTCACTCAACCTGATGACCATCCATTTTTCTGCAAATGACAAAACTTCATTCTTTTCTAAGGATGAATAATACTGCATTTTGTATGCGTACCACACTGTATCCACTCTTCTGTTCACAGACATGTAGGCTGGTTCCATATCTTGGTTATTGTATATTCTGCTACAATGAATATGAGCATGCTGGTATCTCTATGATAAGCTGACTGAAACTCCTTCAGGTGTATATCAAGCGGTGGCATAGTTGGGGATCCATTTGTGGCTCTATTTTTAGTTTTGTGAGGAATGGCGTACTGATTTCCATAGTGGCTATACTAACTTGCATTCCTGATAGCTGTGGAGAAGTTTTCCTTTCTCCCTGCACCTTCCCCAGTACTTATTGTTGTTTACATTCTTGATGACAGCCACTCTGACTGGGGTGACATGGAATCTCAGTGTACTTTTAATTTGCATTTCCATAATGGCTAAAGATGTTGAACATTTTTTCATATGCCAATTGGCCGTTTGTACTTCTTCTTTTGAAGTGCTTGTTCAATTCTTTTGTCCATTAATTAGACTATTTGATTTTTTTGACATTAAACTTTTTGAGTTCTTTGCATATTCAAGATATTTGTTAATCCTCTGTCAGAAGAGTAGTTGGCAAAGATTTTCTTCCATTCCATAGGCCGTATCTTCACTCTGTTGGTTGTTTGCCTTGCTTGTGAGGAAACTTTCCAATCTGATGGTGTTTCACTTGTTCGTTCTTGTTATTCCTTGTTCTACTGGAGTCTCATTTGGGAAGTCTCTGCCTGTGCCCTTGCCTTCAAGCGTTTCCCCTGTATTTTCCTTCCACAGTTTCAAGGTTTCAACTCTTATACCTAAGGCCTTATACAAGTGGATATCCAGTTTTCCCAGCACCATTTGTTAAAAAGGCTGTCTTTTCCCCAACATAAACTTTTTCCTCCTTTGTCCAGAATCCAATGACTGTAGTTGTGTGTGTTTGTTTCTGTGTCCACTATTCTGTCCCTTTGGTCTGCATGTCTATCTTTGTGCTAGCACCATGCTGGCTTTGTTACTATGCTTTTGTAGTATGATTTGAAATCCGGTATTGTGATGCCTCCAGTTGTGTTCATGTTACTTAGGATTGTTTTGCTATTCTGGGTCTTTTGTGTTTCCATATGGATTTCAGGATTATCCTGTTTGCAGATGATGTGGTTCTATACATAGAAGATCCCCCAAGATTCCACTAAAAGACTTTAGAACTGATAAACAAAGTCAACAAAGTAACAGGATATAAAATCAACATTAAAAAAATCAATAGCTTTTCAAAATACCAATACCAGACTAGCTGAGAAAGAAATCAGGAAAACAATTTTACTCACAATAGCTTCAGAAAAAAAATGTTTTTAATTTCATATCAATCTAATCAAGGAAGTGAAAGACCTGTGCCATGAAAACTTCAGAACACTGAAGACAGAAATTGAAGAAGACACTAGAATATGGAAAGACCTTCCAGTTCGTGGATTAGCAGAATTAATGTTGTTAAAATAGCCGTACTACAAAAAGTGATCTATACATCAAACACTACGACATTCTTCACAGAACTAGGAAAAAAAATCCTAAAATTCATACAGATAATCTGTATTTCTAACATGTTCCAAGGTTATGCTAAATGCTTGTTCTATGGAGTGATCACAGAAATCATTAACTAATCTCAACCCGAATGATGTCAAGTCCTACACAAGTATTTTCTCATTGTGATTAAAACATTGACAAGACAAATGGAGTTTAATGGGCATTAATTCATAAGTTATGTATTTAAAACCCTACAATGTATAGACGTGTTTTAATTTGCTGATGAGAGGAACATTTAACTTATTATCAATGCAATCATCCTCCCCTTATTTATGGAGGATACATTCCAAAACTCCCACTTAGTGGATACCTGAAACTGTATAGTACCAAACTCTGTATAGACTGGTTTGTCCTACAAATACATGCCTACAATAAAATTTAATTTATAAACTAGGCACAGTAAAAAGAAGAACAATTATGACAATATACTGATGCCATGACAGTCAGTCTACTAACTCTTAGCTATTAGAGACAGCTACTAAGAGATTAGCAGGCAGGTAGCATATACAGTGTGGATATGGTGGGAAAGGGGATAATTTATACTCTGGGAAAGATGAAGCAGGGCAGTGCCAGATTTCATCATGCTACTCAGTACAGCAAGCAATTTAAAAGTGGTAAATTACTTATTTCTGGAATTTTCCATTTAATATTTCCAGACTATGGTTGACCCTGGGTAAATGAAACCATGAAAAGCAAAACTGTGGTTAAGGGAAGAGTATTGTTAATGCTTTAATGATTATGCTAATTATGGTCATTGTTATTCGTTGGTCTCATTTTTTACTGTTTTAATCCTCTAGGGTGTCCACATGGGCAAGTGACTCTGTGGCAGTAAATGTTTATATATATGTGAGAGAGAAATCAGTCCCCTGCATAATAATCCTACAAATTATGCCTTTGAAAAAACAGTTTTGCCATTGTCATATGGTGGTAATTAATTTCTTAATCTAGCTTCCATTAACAAACAGTAGAAGGCATCATAATAATATAAAACCAAGTGCATCTCTGAGTCATGTAGGACCTCTCTGTCCCTCAATCGAATAGAGGGCTGAAAGAGCCCATCATCCAGACTATTATGGAGCGGATTCTGACAAAAGAAGAGCCCAGATGTTGACAAATGTGAGAGTATGAAACTAGCATGCACCAAACTCCGTGCACTGTACTGAGTATTTGGGCAGGAAGACTGCAGTAAGATGCTGTCTGTGCTGATGAGATGTATATGCAGCCACATCTTGGCCCAGTTCAGTGATTTTTAGAATTGCCATCTAAACTGGGCAAGGTGGCCAATGCCTATAATCTCAGCTACACAGGAGGCTGAAGAAGGAGGATCTCAAATTTAAGTGCAGCCTGGAAAATTTAGTAAGACTCCTCATTTCAGAGAAACAAGAATCACTATCTAGCAAGATATGAGGATCATTGAAGGCCAAGATTTCTTTCCCTGTGGGTCCATTTTCCACACATGCATCCCACCCCATTCTCAGGGCTATTGTCTGATGACTCACAGTTAAGGATGCAACAGATCTCAGGAATACCTGCTTCATTGCCATCCTTCGGTTTAGTCGTTATATGAGATTAGGAGATTTGGGACGTGATAAAGGTAGATATGATCAGGCTGCCAATGAGAGAAAGAAAGAATACAAACAAAGATTTTAACTTGGATTTGTCACAGATGGTAGATGAGCTACAACTTGGGTAGATGAGATACAACTTGGACTACTGAGACCATCTGCAAAAGGATTTTTAACCAAAATAGTCATCTTTATTGGAAACTCTTACATGTGTAAATTGTGCTTCACTCGGGCATTAAGAGATTTAATTGCTCTGTCCACTTTTAGCATAACTGCAAAATTATGGGAAACAGAAGCAGGCAAACTGAGTGTCCAGGAATACAGCTTGTGCTGGGTCCAGGAACAGTGTCCAAAGCCCAGAACTCAGCCTGGTAAATGCTTCTTCTTTCTTTTAAGGGGAATAAAACAAGCAGAAAATAAAAGATGCCACCATGTAACCCCAAACCAAATACAAGAAACATAGATCATTCCTTAGAATTTACATTTCCAACCTGTCTCCTGTTTGAAGCTTTTTGTTTTGTGTTCTGTTGAGACAGGATCTTGCTAAGTGGCTAGCTCTCCAAGATTGGGCTCAAACTTGCAATTCCCCTGCCTCAGCCTCCTAGACCACTGGGATTACAGGCATGTGCCATCATGTCTGGCTCTTTGGAGGTGTTTTGTTATTGTTTTGCTTTTCCTTTTGCTGTTGTTGTGTTTGTGTTGTTTTGTTTCTTGCCTTTGCATGAAGTTCACAGGGAGAGAGAATTCCTAGCAAACAATTTGATTCATTTAATTCCTTTTGGGAGCCTTACCTCCTACCAGAGTTACCTGGAGAGCCTTTCCCAAAGTATATACCCTTTCCTGATCATGATTCTGATTTCTGTTCACTGCAAAGATAAAAAATCAGTATTGCTTAAAACTTCTTTTATAGATGGAATTATGTCAAATATCTTAGTTGTACTAAAAGAAAATCCCTACCCCAGCTGAGAAGGCCAGGATATGAACATGAGCAGGTGGAGGTGAAAGAGTTGGAATGGCTGCAAAGAAGAGCACAAGACTGTGAGCGGTAAAAATGGTTCTTGCAACCGGAAATTACCTTCAGGGTCCAATGCACAACTGGGGCCCAGAGTGATGCATATTCTAGTTAACTCATTAGCCAGGCTTAGTTTATCTAACGTCAATGTCTGTTGTTGCCACTGGTGGGGTGGGGGTTAGAGGGAGAGAACCAAAATTGTGTAAATTCTGATAAGCAGGAAGACTTGAAACTTGGTGACTCTATACACAAGTTTGTGGCAGAAGACACTAAGTGAGGAAATGACCTTCAGAGAGAGAGAATTTCCATCTTCTAAAAGGGAGATACATTTTGACTACTCTGTAACTGTTGAATAGGATCTGCCTGCCAACTCTTGGGATATTATATCAATCATATTTCATAAATCATTCTGGTATAGGGACAGCATCACATTATTTTAAATCGTTCATGACACCAGAACTGTGAGAATATTGTTTCAAAAAGGAGAAAAAAAATCTATGTACTGTTGCCCTTATAAACAGAAGCAACTGAGAAGTAAAATCTTAACAATAGTCTACACAATAGGAAGCTATAATTGGAACATATAAGATATGGGTGTATTAGTTACTTTTCTAGAGTCAGTGGTTTGCAAGAGAGCAGATTTAATACAGGACACTTACAAGTTACAACATTTACACATACAAGCCAAATGCAGGAAGAGTGCCAAATGTTTACCTATGCACTGGAGACCCAAAAGATCCAGTCAAGGGCAATGTCCCGTGTGCATCTGTGTCTGCGCTAAAAGGCTGAGGAAATCTATACTGGAGCCAGGATACGATGCTTGCAGTGGAGATGAAGACCAGAGCTCCCCTGAAGCAACAGCAGCCATCCTCGATGACACCAAGGCCCGGAGCTCCCTCTGCCATGAGAACAGCCAAGTTCCCTTCTGGAGAACCAGCCACAGCAGAGCTTCTCCTGGGAAACTGCCAACCGCTATGTTCTGCTCACGTTCTCCTTTATGTTGTGTCGGCAACAATCCTCAGGTGGATCCTCTATGCAGAGAAGCACACCGATTCAGTCCAGCTGGGCATTCCTGCTCAAGTTGACCATATCAGTCCACCACAATGGACAAAATGAAAAATGAGCAAATCTCAAGCCATCTCTGGGGCATCTCTGCTCCTCTGAGTGTGTCTCCCAAGGAATGTGATGGATGAATAAATCCATGAGTCTAGAAGAGTACAAAAGTCAAACTCCCTCCTTGGTTTCCATCACCCTTTGTTGTTGCTGCCCCAAGATATTCATCCTGAAACCATGACATATAGCACCTTGCCAGGGCTGTTCAATGCACAACAGGCCTGCAGCAGCCTCTGCCTGGCAGAAGGGCGAGACATTTAGAAATGACAAACACCGAGCAGGCGTGTGATCTGTTACCTAATTAGGGTCTGGAATACTCTGTCTTGAAGATGTACTGTATAAAACGCAGAGTATGAACTATAATGCTGTAGCTCAGACCAGTTTATTTTTTAAGTGAGAGAAAAAGAAAAGGACTACTACTTTAAATAATTTAAATTTATCTTCACCTCTAATAAACCTCAGGTGATTTCTTCTGCTAAAATGAGTAAAAGTAGTTGTGAGATTTCCAAACCTACATCCCCTTCCTATACACAGCAGTACACATTTTAAGTGATTTTTTATCTTTAAAAAAAAAATGCTGTTAAAGTGTTTATAGCTCTTCAGGATTACATGTTGAGCTGGGATTATAAATATGCATAAATATGCAGATGCTCCATCGAATGTTCCTTATCTCATTTGTATTTCTGAAGTTGGATAAGATAACCTTTGTGCCTTTCAGAAACATCTTCTCCCACCCTGGGGGGTAAATTACCTCTATTTTCATTTCCTTTAAAGTTAGATCATTTTATAATTAAGAACTTATCGAAGCAGACTCTCCCCACGTGTAAGCTACTCCCTGGGGAGTAATTTATGCAAAGCGAGCCCCTGTCTTAATATCATATAAGATAAAAAATATACAGTGGATACCTGGGATTTTGTTCAGTTAGTTTTGTAATCATGATAAATAATCTGTTTGAAAGGTTATCGCTAAAAAAAGTCCATACTACAAATAACTTGTAGTGTCGTTCATTAGGTTATTTGAAAATGACAAGATCTTTAATGAAGGACTAATGATGTGACTTGTCATTTTTTTGTCCAAGAGCATTAGAAAAACCAGTTAACAATGATGACAATGAGGAGGAGGAGGATGAAGACAAGATACTTCTGCATAAATATCCACTTGATCCTCAGAAGTATGTGAAGTTTGTCAGCTTAGCTTTATAAAGCAGAAAACATAACAAAATCTAAGATCAGAGATTTTATCTTTGCCATGGCCCTTAATCACTAAGAGATTTAAGACTGGAATCAAGGAGGAAAGAAGAGAACATCAAACCCACTATCTTTCCTTGTCACAAAATCTGGAAAACAAATACTAGTTCAGGTAATCCAAAAACAAAAAGAAACAGAAGCAAACTGAAATACTTGGTCTCATCACCATTGTAGGCAACTACTGCTCCTGATGTTTTCATCGTTGGCTTTTTTGCTGGCACTCTATTCAGAATTGTGCTCTTACTTTGTTTCTCCTCAAATGGGAAAATGGGTCACTCAGCAACACGTCAGCTCAGAAGCATCATTAACAACCTGGATCCTCAGCTTTTTCACATGAAAAATGGGAAGCCAGTATTGATTTTTCTGTTTGCAGAGATGATCGGAAACATTTGTAAAATAATGAATTCTGAAGAATAATGTGCTACCCTAAAGCTAAAAATTGTCTGTTTTTTAAAAGAGAGGTAATGGTCTACATTTGTTTGTTTTGTATATTTAAGATTGAAAAACTATAGAAATGTATCCAAGTGGCAGATTGATATATAAAGCATTTTGAAGTATGTTTTGCATAACTATTTTAAACTGGGAAAGGAAGTAGCAGATCTTCTTAGTGTGCATAATTTTAACAACTCTTAAAATACAATTAGAGACATAGGAATTACTACAGTCTAAATAATCTCTAAAATGATGACTTAAAATCATCTCTCCAATAGGTTTTATGTGCCGATGCCTACAAGACATCACACTAAATGACATACATGAGAAACAGAAACCCTATGCCCTGTTACAGTCTGCAAATCCCCCACTTTTCGTCAAACTTACCACTTTATCTCACTTTCAAGACTCGAGAGCTGGAAATCACCTTCAATTGTTCAAGCATGTTATTCTTTCTTTCATTGTATAATCTCATGTCTGCCTTTCAGCCACCTTTATATTTACTTTTTCCCCCTCTATCTTTCTTACCACTAACGTAATCCATGCCCGCATCTCCGAACACTCACGTTAGGAATAACTTTTAGTTGGTCTTCTGCTTCTTTCTGATTCACCTGCCAAACTCACCTTTCCAACTTAACAAAACTGTATCTCTCGTCATTTACTACCCTGTTCACTTTGATCATCTTTTAAGGCAGGTGGGACGGGCGAAGACTCTGCTGCCTGACCCAGACTACCCCGCACCGGGCGCCACCCCCCTGCCTAACCCTACAGCCCATGTTATGTATATAGCAGCCAGTGGCTGCGGGGTTACCAGTCACGCTCACTGCAGACATCCGCTCTTCCATTCACTGCCCTTTGCCGTCTCTTCAGACTAACCAGATTCCATACAATCCTCAAAATGAAATGTTTTCATCGCCAGTGAAACTATTCTGGTTCCTACTACCTTCATGCTCAGAGCAGCATAATTTATTATTTTTTCTCTGATTTCTCCATGTCCAAACTTTGCTTCATTAATTAGATTATTAGAAGCATCACTGTATCTCCTCCTTTGCCTTCAGTCTTTGGTATTTTAGTGCAAGTATTGACCATGCTTTCCATACATTGGGCTGATTCATTAGTGACGTTTTCACAAGCAATCATCCAACCATGTAATATAGAATGCTACCACCACACACACAAGCCCTAGTTTTCCTTCGTTATTTAAGATATTGAGATAAGGCCATGAGAAAACATTCGGGGACTTAATGTTTTGAATGCAAAATAAGAAATCAAAAGTCATGGGTTCAGGGGATTTTTGCATCAAACTATTTTAAAGTTAAGTTTGAAGTGGAGAAAACAGTAAAGGCAAGAGAACTTCTGCTCTCTGGTTATTTATTTGACAAGAAAACGAACAGCACTGGTAAATGGTTATTCTTTCACATAGAAGACTTGGGGAACCATTGAAACGGAAATGGGTAGCCCCACACCACCACTCCTGCCCTCCTGCCCCGGGACCTGCAAACACAAGCATGGTGGTGGGGGAGGGAGGCACAGAGGTGAAAGAAGTAAACTCAAGATGTCTGTTTTCCCCTTTCAGCACAAATTGAAGTGATACCATGCAAAATTTGTGGCGATAAATCCTCCGGGATCCACTACGGAGTCATCACGTGTGAAGGCTGCAAGGTAGGGACTTTGCCTGAGGCAGCCGAGTGCCCTGCAGGCACCGGCGAGCCTTCTGGGAGAAGGCGGGAGGCTCCCTGTGCCTGCTGCTGACAACGGGCTTCTGTCTGGGGGGTAGAAGGCTGCTTTCTGTCCATCTGCCTTTTCAATCTCTTGTCTAAGTGGTCAGCAGCTCCTTAAAAATGGATTCTTACATAAGGCTTGAATTATTCCCATTTACAGAGATATAAATACTGACTCTTGCTCTTTAAGCAGTACTTTTTCCAGTAAATTCCATGGCACTTATTACTAGATGACAAAACTAAAGATTAAAATAAAGATTAAAAAATAATGGGCATATGTTTATCTAGCTGCCTGAGAAACAGGAAGTGAAGAAGATATTTGCATTATATGTATGGACATCCTTTATTTTCACATTTCAGAAGAAGAAAAGTTAGAGCATAGGAATTATTAGGAATGGACCAGATAATCTCTAAATCAATTGAAAACGATCCACCCCAAATTCTCCCTTTATTGATAAGGTCTACCTGACAAATGTCATTGATCTAGATAAGAGAAAGCTGGACAAAAATAAAAAAGTTTCATCACATTCAGCCTGATGTTCCCTCCCAGGTACCAACCCTTCAAAAAAAAACCCAAAAAAACAAAAAACCACATTCCAGTAAATGAATTGCTTCTAAAATACAGACCTGGGGAAACAGCAGTTAATAGTTAATATAGATCCAAACTGAAGCAAGAGAAATTTGAAACTTTACCATAATTTTTTAAAATTTATCTTTGCAAAGAAAGAGTGAATGAAATCAAGAGTTCTACAATTAACTTTAAAGGGCCACATGTAACCAAAACAAATTGTATGCAGCTACCATCCGGGAGTGAAATGGTGATATGGCTGGCAAAATTATTGTTAGGAGCAATTATATCCACGTCTGAACTTTCATAATACTGTTTTTGAATCAACATAAACAACCTGTTTTACATAACATCAACTCTGCTCTCACATTTATTCAGTGCCTACTCATTCAATAAAATTTGAAACAGAATCTTTTTCAGGCCCAAAACCTCATTTGCAATAATGAGCAACAGTTAAGCAAGAAAAGCTTCATAATTAATGTCAAATTGGCCTTAAATTAGGGCTCATAGCTGAGACTTCAAGAGAGTCTTTCCTGTCAATTCTTTTGCAAAGTGGCACTACAGTATCCAAAGATTAAAAACCACCCAATTCTTTCTTAAAATGTAAATTTTAAGTCATCTTTAATCAAGACCGATGTGCCGACTTACACTTTCTGACATTTGCCTGGTCTGTGAAGCATATTTCTTCAAACCCGGGAGGCCTATGTGTGGTCTCCATAGTAATATGAATCCGGTTGAACTGGACAACCAGATGTCTCATTCGGCCATCACTGCTCCAGTAAATAAATAATACACAGGGAGATGTGAAGAGGAAACCAGTCCTTGTTGAATGGCTTCGGGCTTAAACCACAAAACTAACTGGGACTCTTTCTAAGGAACCGCTGGCCACATAGCCATTTGTGACATTCCTTGC
>PVJO010001687.1:66035-164136 GCA_004026905.1 Hystrix cristata | reverse complement strand
ATGTTCATTCTTTCATTGAGCTTCTTTCATTGAATTCTTATATTTCCTCACTTTGCCTTCTTCTACCAACTTGAAAGAAGTTTGGGCACACTTCTTTCTCCTACAAGGCTGCTGGAGGAGATGGCTCTGAAGTATTCTAAACCAATTTCTAGACTTCTTCAGCAGGGGTAAGTACCAATTGCCCGCTGTGGTACCTTTATTGGTTTTCTTTCTTTCTCTGCCTCATTGTCTCTCTTCTTGTTGTTTCCTGAGAACACTTCTCAAATAAACTATTTATGCACAAAACCTTCACCCTGGGGTTGAGGGGATCCAGTATGAACAGGCTTTAGAGGAACATTTCCGTGGAACTTCAAATCAAACTTTAATTATAATATCATGAATAATTTTGATAAAATAATTGGAAGGTGGAAAAGTTCCTCTATTATAGATCTTAAAATGTCTCAATGAGGATGATGAATTTTATATATATTGAAAATATGTAATTCAAATCTTATTATGAGCAAATCCATAAATCCTGATGTGTTAATATGTCAATAAATATATGTATCAATATATATATACATATATAATGTCAATGTGTTAAAAAGAAAAACACTATTTAGTCATAGCCGTATTAGTAGTAAAATTCTCATTCTGCACAAAAGCACTCAGGATTCGATTCTAGATTGGTAACAACCAGACTACAAGGTAACACTGGGGTGGTGTAGAATCTAATGTTTTGGGAGTAAAGTGCTATATTCAACTGCATGTCCTTGCACATGTTACTTTACTACTCTGGTATTCATTTTATTCATATGTAAAGCCAGGGCATTGGACTTAAACAGACTTTCTTAGTCTTTCTTCATGGATTTCCGATGAGTTTGTGCACCGATTTCTGTTAGTAAAGTGCTGAAATTAAGGAGTATGTGAATGCCTGTGGCCTTTAGAAGATGCTACACACAAACATTACTAAGTATATAAGCACTCTGTTTATTCTGTGTGTCCATTTCTAGATGCAAAATAAATGCTTTCATAAAGTTATCAAGAAAGAAGTATTAGAAGGTCGGTGGTGGTGGCACACACCTATAATCCCAGCACTTGGGATGCTGAGGCAGGAGGATTGCCATGAGTTCAAGCCCAGCCTGAACTACATAGCGAGACCTTGTCTCAGAAAACCGAAAAGAGAAAAAAGTAGTAGAGAAGAATATTGTTGATAAAAGTGTATATAAGGGATAAGACTATGAAAAAGAACAAGCTGGGGAAGTTCAAAAGGAAGAAATGTAAAACTGCGAAATATATTCGAATGAATATTTCCTTTCGTTCATTTGCATCGACTCCGTAGACAACATCTCTCGACCCAGCGGTAGCGCAGAGGTGACTCGGTCCCACATAGCAAGATACTTATAGAGGAGTTCTCCTTCCAACGAGCGAAGAATGTGTGCAGCTATTAAAATAATCGACACCTGCCAAATATTCTAGGTGTAAAGATAGAGAATAGAAGTAAATATCCGTAGTGAATTTGTCATACAAAAGGGCAATCTGCACAGAATGGACAATTAGAATGGTTCAGGAAGGCAAAGATGTGCCCGACTGGAGGATGAGAGAAAAAGCCATTGTGACAGGAGGGAAATAAATGTAAATTAAAGGTAAAAATTCACGTAACATGGAGTCAGAAAGGTAGATAGGGGCTGCTGAGGAAGACCTTGTAATTCAGGATTTTTTCCAACTCCCATTGGAGAATCTTTGGAGTATTTTATGAGGAGGATTGAAATTACTAGATGTTTAAAAGCTCACTCTGGATGCCGTGGGAACAAAAATGGATTATACATCTTTCTGGTTTTATTGAGTGCCCAATGTGTCAGATATTTTTTTAGATACTTAGAATGCAAGGATAAACAAGTCCTTAGGAAGTTCACAGTCAAATGGGTGAAGCAGATGTATAATCAGATAATTACAATTTAGACTGATTAGAGCTATATGCAGCATGTAAATAATTATCTCTCAAATAAATTCGACTTCAGCAGGATGTGTGTGTACTTGAGTGTGTGTGTGTGTGAGAGAGAGAGAGAGTCACACAGAGAGAGAGATCCATGTGTCTAAATCAGAATCATCTCTGCTTTTATGAATAGCATACAGTACACCAGAACAAAATCTGTGTTGAGATTTAGAGATGAGATAAAACAGGAAATCAAGGTCTCAGACTCATTTTCTTTTTTCCATCCCTCTGAAATTCCACTGTAGTGGTTTAAGGGTCAACTACATCGTATCAGGAGTAGCAGCAGTAGTAGCAATAGCAGTAGTAGATGAGTAACAATAATTTAAACCTTTGTTCATATATGTTGTGCTATATAGTTTACCTGCACCTGTCCACACCATTTTTAATTAGCTTTATTATTTTCAGTGCCAGTTAGTGTAATACTGAAAGTAGATATTTTACCAGATTTCTTTCACGAGTGAAAAAAAGAAACAGTACCAAGTGGAATTATTCCAGGACTTCCAATTTTTTAACTGATGACCCAGGGTAAGAAATGCTTTTCATTTCACAGTAAGGACATATGCATCTTTATATGCTATAGCATATCTAAGGCAAAATTTGATAAGGTAGTATTTATCCTTACTATATACAAGGCATTCTTAATGCTTTAACTATCCCGTATTATAATATTCTTTTTATATCTAAATGCTAATCTAAATTAGCTAAATTGATGGGTTGCATCCCACTGTTTGAAAAACTTGATGAAAAACTTGATGCAACTTGATTTGCCCAAATATATGCAGCTAGAAAACTGTCTTTTTGGACTCTAATGTCTAAGGTTCTTTTCACATTACCTAAAATCTCTGCTCCTTCTTCTTATGCATGCTAACCCAACCTGCAGCGCTTGACCACGTTTATCTTTGTAAGTCACAATAAAGCATTTCAATTCTTTCCCTAAAAGAAAATCAGAAAGCTTTAGTGGTCCCTCCCTGTCTTCGCATACAGATCTTCATTCTAACCTTCAGTAATATTTCTTTGTTAAGAAGCGAAATAGGCCTCATTTTCTTCTCCTGAAGTTTGTGGGATCTCTAACAGTCTTGTAAATGAACTCTACAGTAATCATCTCTCCAAGACAAATTCTGTGCCTTCTCTTAAATCTTCCCATATCACTCATATTTCGTAAAGTGTGTTTCTTGCCATTCCCTGAAAACACCAAATATGTACCTCCTGTAGGCACATTATTTGTAGTGATCCGTTGATAAATTTTCTCACCATCACACACCACTACAGACTGGGAGTTACCAACTTCTCAGTTTCCTCTGTGCAGTAGAAGTTAGTTACTTTGCTTAATAGTTGAAATTAATGTCAATTTCAGAACATGAAATCACACTAAGAAGACAATAGCACAGAAGTGTGAATACATAAGCCATGCAATTCAGTGAGTATTAGTTTATTACAATCAAAGAAATTATTTGTCTGTTTAAATGTTTGTTTGTGTTATAACATGAGAAAAGTAAGAGGTGAAGCATAAATGGATAGATAAAATTGTAAAAGTTTTGCAGAAGAGTTTTTATTTGCCAAGGTACATAATATCTGCAAAATCTGAGTCTGAGGAGAAGTCATGAAATGCATTCGATTTTTTCCAAAATTGGCTCAGTTTAATTAATTTGTTTTAAAGAGGGGAAAAGCTGATGAATCACATACTGGCAAATATATTAAAGCAAAATTCAAATTATCGCACTTAATGAAAATACTAAATTTTCCTTACTTCTCTTAACAAGGGGCTATAATAAGTTGATTTTTATTGTCTGTATAATATGCTCAGACAGCAGAGAGTCCAAATCTTACCATCATTTTCTATTATTCATGTTTATTTTATCAAGCTTTTGATTATTAAATAAACAAATAACAATGAAAAATCTTTGCTTGGGAAAATTTTCAAGTTTCTTACAGTGTGCTTCCTAATGTTTAGTTTTAATATTTTAGTAGAGGCTATAACAAAGGAGAGTCTTACTATGCTGTGGAAAGAACAGAATATTGAAATTTTGATGCTTCCAAAAATAGACTTTGGGTACAGATTTCTGAGAGGACATTGCTCAGATAATTTTCAGAATGCTTTGATGGGCTAAGTCCAGATTTCTAGGAACCTTTTTAGTCCAGAAGCAGATGTGTTTCAGGAAAGTAGAGGACTTAGTGTCCACCATCCCAACCTCCCAGTGTCCACCAAGTCATGAATAGATTTCATAGAACAGCATGAACTAATAAGAAAAATCATATTGTTGTTACTGTTTAAATGAAATATAGTCAACAGCATTATTCAATATTCATGGATATATGTGGAATTCTTTTCCCTTTTTTTGTTTGTTTAAATTCATCTCTAATTATCAGTCTGGGTGATACGCATTCACGGACTGAAATGAAATAATTTTAACTGGTGTTATAGCTCTCTAACTCTCTGAATTCAGGAACAAACACATCTACGGAATTTCATAAGATATATCTTCCTTTGTACCAGAATACAGCTGGGCAATAAATTGTGCCACCAAGATCACACAGGAGTGTTAACTTTGAATGTCTTCCTCACTTAATGAAGCCTGACCAGACCAGTACTAAGAAATAAAAATTGACTTTACGTGCAGGCTCAGTGTCTACAGGATTCTCATTAGAACGCGACACTGGGCCTGGCTCACTGGTAGCAAAGGAGCCGCAGGCACTTTAATTAAATGTGTAGACCAGGATAAAATCACCCAGGGGCTGGGGATTTAGCTTAGTGATTAGAGTGCTTGCCTTGTAAGCACAAGGGCCTGAGTTCGATCCCTGGCACCACAAAAAAAAAAAAAAAAAAAAAAAAAAAAAAAAAAAAAAAAAAAAAAAAAAAAAAAAAAAATCACCCAAACTCATGAAATTTGGTAGAGCATATTCTTTGCACCAGAGATAGAAGAGCAAATGAACAAGCCTCTTCAAAGTGTAATGAAGGTTTCTTGTGAAACTTTTCAGACAGAAATAAATCCTTCAACAGTACTATTTGTTCAGTACCACATGGTTCTATAGTTTCAGAGAAAATTCAGGGAGATTGTGTGGTTAGTTTACACTGCTACTGCAGGACAGAAATAGAAAGACCAATTTGTCCTTGAAAGAAGGATTAATTTTAGCTATTTGTTTATGATCTGAAGACCAGATTGGGCAGGGGTGTTGGAGAAATGTCAGATAAATGAACAATATAATAATCCAAAACTGCAAAAGAGGTCAAACTAATTTACTGTCCTGTCTGCAATTCAATTGATGTTGTTTTCTTATCATTCCTGTCTATAAATTTGCAGCTGTCACAAATTACCACAAACTCGTGGCTGAAACAATATAGATTTATTATTTTCGTTTCTATAGATGATAGAGATCCTCACATAGAATTTCCTAGTTAGCATCTAGGATTAGGCAGGGCTGCGCTCCCTTCCGGGTCCCTGGGGGAGAATGGCTTTCCCTGCTTTTCACAGCCTCCCGAGACCTCCCTCGCTCTTGGTCTAATGGCGTTCTTCCTCTGTCCTCCCACCCAGGTAAGCCGTATGTCTGTGATAACAAGAAGACAAGAAAGGTCTACTGATTTTAAGAACTTATCTGATTGGATTGGGCTACTGGGCAACCCAGCAACACAACTAAAAATTTTTCTTTGGCCATGTAAAGCAATACAGTCTCAAGGTGCAGAGATTAGAATGGGACAATCTTGAGGTGAGAGCAGAAGGCTCCTGATTTTGCTCACCATATGGACTGAGTCCTAGTCTTCATCTTTTCAAACAGACATGTCCTACCAATGTAACTGCATTGCCAGTGAATCACTCCTTCCCATGCTACCCTGAGTTAATTATCTAACCAGAAACTTAACTGACTAATGCTTATAGACTGGTCAGGTTAGTGTTTATTTCCCTTGCCTAAAACATTTGTTTTTTAGAAGAGTGATTCCATATGTCTTACTCATCACTCCATCTCCAGATCCTAATGTACCAATGGTATAGTAATCTCAGTTGATAACTGCAGAATATGTGACTCTCCACTTCACCTATTTGTGATTATGAGAATTATGCCTAGTAGCATAAAAACAAACTAACAATAGAGATAAAAGAAACTGATTTCCGAGGTGAGGGATTCTATACATCTGACTTCAGCACAGCTATCTTTATTTAATGTCCTGGCATATTGCAGTTACGACTAGTCTTTCATAAGGCAAGAAAAATAATGCTTATTTGATTAACGATGATATTGACTAGACGAAGGATATTTTTTCCAAGGTTTCAAGTTTAGCATATGGTGGAGTCAGGATTTGAACCCAGGCATTCAGTTACAAAACCTATGAGATTAATCATCATGGTACCAACACGCTCCCAAAGAAATGCTTGTCTTTGTAAAAGTCATAGTATATGGTTAGCTCTAGTTTGGTGAATGAAGAATGATCACTTGCCAACATCATTAGGCTAATTTTCTGAATATAAGCCTGATATTTCTTATTTTGTTTTTAATGGAAAAACTTTATTTAACTGTCAATGAGCTGTGCTAAGTACTGACTTGGATAATAGTTGAATACTGCAAGATTTTTCACGCCATGTTTTGTGCTATTCACAGTAAATACCTACAGAAAAGACGAACTATGTTTAAGCTTTATTGTTAATGTTTTTACCATAAATGCCACAATTCTAGAAATGAACAAAACAAACATTTTAACATGTACCAATTTCTTTGGTCAATTCAGTGTGGTCAGTATGATCGCGGTGAAAGAAGAATTGTAAAGAGATATAAGAAGCAGCACCCGCCTCCCTTCCCCTGTTCCTCTTTCCTTCCTTCCTTCTTTTTAAGAATACAAGCTGGTTTAAGAAGGTTTTAATTGATTTTGCAATACACATAATCTCATAAGAGACGTTGTTCATATTTAATAGATTTTTCCTGCCCTTTTTAAATAATACAAACTATACTTGATTTATAGCATTGTACTAGAAATTACATTTCCCTCTTCTGTAACCATCAGTTTCAGACTGTATGTGTGAACATTAACAATTTTCTGGGTAGGTATTATCAGGATGTTTTGTTTGCTGTGGAATAGATTTTGATGAAGGAGTATAGATAGTGCAGCTTACAGTTACCGGAAATCAAATGAGTAGAGAAAAAGTTCAAGGCAGTAAGTAGGACTCAGTACGGGTTAACAGCTCTTTGTTGGATTTTCTCGAAGAGAAAATGAGTGGATGCGATGCTTGGTATGCTATTTCAATAGTCAAAAACACTGGTGAAGATTTGGAGACACAAGAGAGACAAAGTACAATTTTACTCTATAGAAACGGAATAGGGTAAAAAGCAGTAAGATAACGTGAATGGAAGGTGTAGAAGAGTACCAATGTCTAAAGAAAATAAATTGTTAAGGGTAGTAATACTCATAATTTCAAACAGTGGCAATCATTTTTATGGCAGATTTTTTCTAGTCCTGTGACAGGACTCAAACATATCTGAATAACTACTTTGAAGACAGCAATACACAATGCAATCACTATTGTCATTCTCTTATTATTTAGTTATGAAGTTTATTTTCATGAAATAAAATATTAAAAACAGGAATTGTTTCTTAGCAGTGATGAACTGAAAAAATATATAGGAGTCCGTGGAACCAGAAATCACATTGGAGTTGAAGATCAGATGTAGTGAGAGAGTGCAAACTATACTTGATACAGAAACTGAGAGAGTGCAAAGCTATAATCTGAAATAGTAAGCAAGGACTTGAATAGGACAAATCCACAGGTCAGTCCTGGAAGTGAGAAGATTCTTGAAAACAGTAAAGGTGAAATAATTGATGTTACAAACTTAAAGAATTAGAAAACTGGCACATTGGATGAGCCATTTACAAGGATATGGTCATCATCTAATAAAAGTTGAGTGGTGAGCATATTTTCAGTGAGAATAAAGTGAGGATTTTATTAATAAAGAATGTGTTGTTGAGTGTTCAAAGAAAAGGGTTGAAACAAGTGTACACAAATAATTTCAGTTTCAAAGGAAAAGACGATTTTGTTTTTCTGTTTGCTTTTTCCAAATAATATGTATTGATAGAGTCAGAGTTGCAGGAGGGGGATTAGAGAAAACTTACCCTAACTTTGGACTATGTGTATTGTATTGTATGTAACAGGAATAGATGAAAACCAAGAATTGAATTAAAAATGGAGCCTCAGGAGAGATCTGAGTCTCAATTAGTTTCAAAAAAAAGTAGTTTGTTTATACTGAAACAAGGGCGTCAGGGTTTAGGAGATCTAACAAATTACATGGTTCAAGTCTTTATTCTTTTTCTGCCAACCAGTGAAAATTGGTTTGCTCCTGAACCTTGTTTAACTCTTCATTAAAAAAAAAAAAAAAGAATGATGACTTTCCTTCCAAGTAAAATACTTACCCTGGAGCTTGGCGTTTAATTAGTGCTCTGTAATTGTTAAATAACATTTATAGAGTGTGAAAGAGTTCAGTAGGGAGCCAATAAGAAGTACAGAATAATGTAAGGAAAACAACATAAGAGAATTGGTGGCTAAAGTGTTCTGCATTGTGGAATAAAGGAATATTCTAGAAAGAGGTAATACGGGCCAGAGTTGAGCAATACTACTGAGAATGCATTCAAGTGGGAGGTTGGAAGAAACATTTTGGAGATAAAAGCAACAGGACTTGGCAAATGCTTCAGCGTGGGTACGCGAGAGTGCAGAGATAATAGAAAATGTCCAGGCTTTGAGCATCTGTTGCTAAGATAATGATGCCATTGGCCAAAGTCAAAAGTTGTAGAGGAAGTTTCACCTGGGAACAGCCTGGAGAATCAGGGTTTACTTCTGTTTAAATTCAAATGACTTAGGAGTGTAAGTTGAAGATTGAAGCCAAGATATCCTGTGGACAGCGGGCAAGATGAACCAGGCTGAGAGCTATGAGGGAAGCCGGCTGGAGACTCACAAGTCCATTTACTCCACCTGGGCAGCACGAGCACATTTCCCAGGGCTTCCGGCAAGGCTTGCAGCCATGTGACCGGTGAGACGAGCTCACGGGGGCAGAAGTGAGAGCACCATTTCTAGACTTCATTAAAACATATGCATCTTCCCACATCTATTTCTTTCACAGCCACTCACACAGCTAGACATAAAGTATATTGGAGTGACACAGTCAGAGAAGGGAAGAAACTCATACTCCCAAATCCTATTTAGGAGCACAGTCATCCTCCTAGTGAACTGTGATAAAAGCAAATACATCAACAATCCTTTACTGTTTTCAATCAATGATATTTGGAGGTTTATTTCTACCTAGCCTACTATAATAAATAAAATAATCAAAAGTGGAGGCCCACAGAAGCATCTTTTTGCAGTTGAATTTTGTCCCAAACACGTATCCTGGCTGAGTCTGAGTTGCCTGGGTGGGGGGAAATTAGATACTTTTTCTTCAGTGATTATGTCTGGGCTCCAGAATAGATGTGCTGTTTAATGGGAAGGAAACTATCTAGGAAACATGCCTTTACCAAATGCAATAAGAAAATGAGCTTGAGATAGTATAAAGATGAGGAGCAAATAAAGAAAAAAAGATGACAAGAGACAGCAAAATTTTGACAACTCTTGGGTGGTTTATAAGGTCAAGTATTTTATATCAGTGCTTCTCAAATGTTAATGTGCACAGGAACCACTTGGATATCCTGGTAAGTGACAGATTCTAATTTAGTAGCTCCAGGTAGGGCCAGAGGTTCTGCTTTTCCGCTAAGCTTTTGGTGGCCATGATACTGTACACTACAAACTATGTTGTGATTTGGCAGACTTTAGTGCAATTGATAGAGATTGACAGAGAAGGAGTTTTTATTAGATTTTTCTAACCAGGATGTCGGTG
This sequence comes from Hystrix cristata, assembly GCA_004026905.1. NCBI lineage: Eukaryota > Metazoa > Chordata > Mammalia > Rodentia > Hystricidae > Hystrix > Hystrix cristata. The sequence goes on along the minus strand of PVJO010001687.1, from coordinate 154,316 downwards.
GTGACATTAGAAGGTAGTAAAGGACATGGAATTTAAGTTTTAAAAGTATGTAGATAATGATAAAGTGGAGGCATTTATAATAGACTATATTTTTCTTGAAAATTGAGACTAAAAGGCAGAAAAGCTAAAGGGAAAGAGTAAAAAACAGTAGCAAGGCTCTGATTAGGAAAATTATTTAATATACAGAACACTGTGGGATGAAATAAAGTCATACCTACTGATAAAACATAAAGTATATGATATATTTTCTATATATGGTTAGAAGGACAGAATCAGTTTTGCTTTCTTAAACTCAAAGATATGGTCAATAAACCTATACTCTAAGACCTAAAAATATTGTATGATCGTCTTATTTCCATCTTCCATATCATTGTTTTCTAGGACTTCATTTTCACATTGCTTTCTTTCTCCTATAAATTAGACATCACGGTGGTTGTTGCCCCTTTGGTACACATTTATATTTTGTCACCAAAACCAAATCTCTGACCTGCACAGCGTAAAAGAGAAAACATTTAATTTGACTCCAAGTTTCAGGGGCTTCAGTCTGACTTCCGTGTAAAATTGGCACAGGGTGGAGAGCTGCTCACCTCCTGACAGCGGGAAGCAGAAACAGCAGGGGAAACGCCAGAGGAAAGTTCAGGGGTGGAGAACGGACAAGCTCTTCAAAGGCAGGCCGCCCGTACCCTGCTTGATCCAATTAAGCTTCACCTGCTAACGCCCTATCAGCTATGACCTCATAAGGGATGAATCCATTGGCAACTTTAGTACCTTCATGATCTAATCACCTCCAAGAAGTACACCTCTGAACTCATGAGCCTTTGGTAGACATTTTTTTTATTTGAACTGTAACAAGTCTATTTAGATTTACCCACATTTTTAACAATTTCTTTTTCAACACACCTGATGATAATGAATTATTTTCGGGGGGGTTGCAATATCCTTCCTCTTAAGTGTTGCTATTCAAAACATAGTAGTTGGATCTACAGCCTGGGAATGCCCAGGGGCTTGGTAGAAGCAGAAAATTTAGACTGTTGAATGAGAACCTAGTTCTAGTGAGATAACCAGGTAACTTATAATAGACACATTAAAGTTTGAGAAGTTCCCAGAATGTTTTAACTTCTGCATGGCAGAGATATCAAACTGGAACTGTTATATGGGCATGCACATGACTTTTTGATTTGTTGACTTCCAAGGCCACTTACAGAGTATAAATTTGTGTACCATATCTGCATTAGGATTGGATTGCTCTTACGAGCTCTTAAAGGACAGCTTCTGCCTCTTTTTCTTTCCCCCAATCCAGTGCAATTGCTAAAGTCGATACTAGTTCCATATCCCTTTGCTGGTAAACAGATGCTGTCCATCGAAATCCCTCATTGAAGGAGTCCGTCAAAGATTCTTATTTTATTTGGTAGTGTCAGGACCAGCTTCCCACCTTGAATGAACTAGGCTTTCTCTTCTCGTTGTGCGATTTATTTATTAAACTCAGGTCCTCAAGACAGTCCCATAGAAAGGTGGTTTACTCTATGATACAGCTGCCCTTTTGTTATTTTTTTTTTAACTCTGGCAATATTTCTTTCATTGTACTGGTATTCTAGATGTTTCATATTGAAACCTATTTTACTTCAAGAAATCTAGTGCAAATATCATTGGAATATAAACTGCTTAAATATATTATAAGGATTTCCAAATAAGATGGCCAGAATATTTTTCAATATCAATGCCTGATTAACCATTAAAATCCTAAGCATATGGAAGGTCTCAGTTGGAGAGGATTCCTAAATAGATGGAATTTTACTTTATTTAGATTTTTGTCAACTAAACCCCACCATTATTACAGTAAATTTTTTTCCCTTTTTAACAAGTTGTGTTGGCGTAGTATAGACACTGCCTGAATCATTGTCAGGGATGAAAATTGGGTTTGAATCTATAAAAAGCCAAAAAAAAAAATTTAGATGTGATACCATGGATACCAATGATATATTTTCTCTCTCTTAGAAAAAGGTTCAGAACCAAAGTGATGAGAAATTTTTTTTAAGATTTTTAAATCCAAGTAGAGGTATACCAGCTGTGGGTATTTGCAAATGTATTTGCCTTGAATAACTAAAATCCTCTCAAAAAGATTTTTCTACTGATACTTTCTTCTGGTTTCCCAGGCATGAACTGTCTAGGAAGGCAATGGTTTAGGTACTTTCTCTATTGTCTTTTAAATGCTTTAATATTTTAAATTGTTCTATGAAAAATAAATAAAACAAAACTCAAGCAAGAAAATGGGCAATCGTGTGTATGGCGAATGCTAGAATCCAAGGACCACAGAAAAGAAGGTCTACAAACTGAATGCCCTACAAGCTTTGGAGAGTAAAATGATTCTACATATTCATGTTGCTTCCTGGATGTCCAGTAATGTGCTTAAATGATACTTTGGACTCAAAAGTAGGTTGAGCAATCTTTGGGGAAAAGAAAAAGATACAAAAGGAGAGAGAGCTACAAGCAAGTAGGCAAGAAAACAATAGGAGGAAGGCTTAGATGGGAGTGATAATTTGAACTACAACAAGCAGTAATTCATTTCCAGGGAATTATTTATTCACATGTGAACTGTAGAGATGAGCTAGTAGAAGAGAGACAATATAGTAACAGTAGCTAAATGTGTAGTTCTAGAGACAATCTTACTGGTTTCAATCTCAATTTTACCGTTTCAAGGTATGTGATATTTTGCAATTCATTTAATTTTACTGAGCCTCTGTTTCTTCACAGGAAGAATTTAAAGAGCTCCAAACATAAAATGTTTAGCACAATTCCCGGTATGTTGTAAATGCTCAGATATAATTTAGAATGGTGATGACAATAATGGTCGTGGAAATGACAATATTAGGGTCTAGCTCAAATCTGGCCAAGAAAGCTGGTGATAAGATAACATTTGTTTGACTGATTATTCACTCATTTAACCATTCATCAGCCTTTAGTACACATGAGATATCTAGAATTTGGGGATGTTGGGCTGAAAATAAAAACCAGTGCATATATTTACAGACTGACCAATGGAACAGAGATCATACCGCAGATGGGCAGCTCCATGACTGAGCACTGCTCACCACTGGCGTAATGTAAGTCTACCGACAGCAGTAAGGTAAGTGCTTGATCATACCAGGAATAAAGCTGGATCCACTGATGCATTTTCTTGCTTTTTACAGCTGACTTAGAATCGAAGCAGAGTTTCTTGGTGACTATAGTAATATATGGTAGCAAGATGCATTATTGAAGTCTGAAATGGTTGTGGTTAATCCCCCAGATTATCATTCTGCTGCCAGGCTCTTCATGCTGCTTCCAGATCCAGAACTAAATTCTGCTACTTCAGAAAAGAGCCCTGAATTTCACCAAAGACCTATGCTTATCTCTGAGTGCAGGTTTGACCACCTTCTAATTATAGACACTGTAGCATGTGCATTACACTTCCTGATCATCAGTTTCTTTGCTACATTCCGGACCATGAAGTCAGCTCAGCAGGGTGAATAATAGCATACGTGATGAGTATTGCCAGATCCTTTCCTACCGCTTTTCACCTATTCCATCTGGAGACTGTATCAAATGGCTCCTTTGCCTCTGACCTCTGGTTCAGTTTGAATAAAAAAGAAGAGGCACTGGATGAAAAGTAGGAGACTGATACTAGAGTATTGATTTTGCCACACACCTGGCCTAAGCTGTGCCTTTTAACAAAGTTCATAGAATTATCAGGGGTCCCCTCTGCATGATCTCATTCCAAATTCCCATAGCTGATCCCTCCATAAGTCACCAAAGTAGTATTTCCCTCTGTTGCCCGTTCCAGGTACTGAAGTGTTAAAGGTTATAACCCTCCCTACACCTCTGCAATGGTCCCTTTTTGAAACTCACTCCAGATTTCTTCATTTATATGTGCCCTCGTTTCTTGCTGTAATCTTAACCTGATCATGCAGGCTCTCCTATTTCAGTCTGGATTCACAGTTCTTCCCATGTCTTCCCAGCTGTGGTGTTAAGGTTTGATCTAAAATGTCCCTGAAGGTTTGGGGATACAGCTCAGTGGTAGTACACTTGCCTAACATTCTAGAGGACCTGGGTTCAATCCCCCACAGCACCAAAACACATAAATAAAATACCCCCAAAAGGCCAAGTACTGGACTTTGTAAAGTGTTCTGCCCTAACTTCATTGATGGATCCATCCATTCATGAGTTCATAGCTGACCGGTCCACAGGAGGTGGGCCTAGTTCAAGGGAGTAGGCTATGAGGAAATGACCTTGGGGATTACATTTCTCCCTGTCCTCCTCTTTCTGGATTTTTTTCTCTCTTTCTCTGCTCTCTAGATGCCATGATGAGACCATCCTTTCTCCACCATGCCCTTCTGCCATGATATTCAGTCTTACTTCAGGGACACAGTAACGGAACCGGCTGACCATAGACTAAAATCTCTGAAACCGTGAGGCAAAATAAGCCTTCCTTCTTTTAAGTTGATTCTCTGGTATTTTCTCACACTGACACAGACCTGAATAACACTCATGGTGACCGAGGCAAACCAGGTAAACTCGGTTGCCTCAATTTCCTGGTCTATTCTTTGGAAGGCAAAATATCTGTGAGCTTAAGAATATGAAACATGGAAATTATTAATAAATGCAAACATTTTGAATTAAGAATACCAGTTTAATTAAAACTTAGATTGGTACTCAATTTACCATTATGGAAGAATTAAAAAGGACTATATTGCCGATGAAAATAATACCATATTGTAAAATAAATTAAAACTGACAGAGCTGGGTGTGATTGCACATGCCTGTAAACTCAGCATTCTGGTAGGCTGAGGCAGAAAGGTGCCAGTTAAAGCTCACCCTCAGCAAATTAGCAAAACCCTATTTTAAGATAAAAAATTTAAAAAGGAATGGGGATATAGCACAGTATGAAGACCCTGGGGTCGCTTTCCAATAGTGTACGAGAGCATGCACGTGCACACACACTCACATACAAACACACACACACACACCCAACAACAACTGACATGGGCATTTTTGATACCCAGCTTCTATGTCGACTTCTGAGAATTCTCATTCTTAATATAATGGCTTCGCTTCATTCCCTCTCTCACTGAATCAGGCTTGCCTGTGGAATCAATAAGCTATTGTTAGTGGCATGTGACTTCAGAGTTTGGCCATAAGAGATCACATGGCTTTGTCTTGAATCATTCATTTTGAGGTACATTGGTCACCAGGTCATGAAGGCTTACAAATATCCCTATGAAGAAGACCATGCAGAAAGACGTGAGGCCTCATGCCAGTAAGGAGGATAGAGCTTTCCCGTGTGGGAGAGAGCTTTCCCAAAGTGGAGACTTTAGCCCCAGTCAAGTCTTCAGAAATTGGAGGTAGGGTGATGTCTTGATTGCTACTTCATGAGAGAACTGAGCTAGAATTGCCCAGCCAAGCTACCCCTAAATTCCAGATCCACCAGAACTATGTGAGATAGGAAATATTTATTTATATTTTAAGACACCCAAATTCTGTCACTTTGTTAGGCAATATAAATAATTCATTTCCTTTTACTATGACATGTTTATTTAATACTCAGAAATCTGTGATTTAAAAAAATCTAAGCCCAAAACTTTGATAATAATTAAATGCTCGAATCTCATACGAGTTAAGCAATAATCATTTACTATCCTAATGAGGAATATTCAGCATAGTTTTTTTGTTAAGACTCCTGAGTAATAGACCACTTCCTCTTGGTCTGGCTTTAGTCTATTACTGAACATGGAATAGCTTCCACTATTGCCCTGATGATCTCACTTCATAATATATTATCTCAGCCACGGGAAGTACACTGGATGAATTTGTAGAACTTTACATTTCCCCATGTTCTCTATAGTATCACACTTATTTTATTGCACTTTGTAATCATTTTCATTAATGTTTAAACCTTTCAGTGATGTATACTTCTAATCTTGTCATGCTCTTATACACAGCTTAGACAAAGCCTATTTATCTGACCTCTTTATCTGATAATCTTCATTCACAAATAAGTTGGTTCTTCTTCTTTCCTAGTTATTCTGTTTCTTTGAATTTGTTCCAGTTGTAGCTGGAGATAAAAGTTTCCTACAGAGCAATGTGGTTTGACAACAATGTTATCTTAGCATGCACAGAATATTTGCTTGCAAATACTTTTCATTCATTTTACAAGGCAAAATAACTCTTAAGAATTGGAAATATTTGTTTAAAAAATCTGGTACCTGTTGTGGAATGTGTTCCAGTAAAACATGATGGAGTCGCCAAAGATTCAAGATATCGAAAAGATTGTTTCTACCTAGAATTCAAGATTGCTACTTTTGGACAGTGAAAAACTTAAAGAAAAGGGTGAAACAGTAATTCCGAGGAGCATTTCCTCCAAATACTGAATACAAGCTATTAAAACAAACAAACAAACAAACTCTCCTTGTACTTTCTGTCAAAGTTTCAAAGTACATACACTATATTTGCATTACAATACAAACACATTTTTCGTGTGTTTTACTTGATTTTGTTTGATTTGACACTTTGTTTGGGACCTGTTAGGTTGACAAAGTGATCTGGAATTCAGAAGCTTCAGATTTTATATTTTCACTTCTGTTTATGAAGTTTCTATCCTGGCGGATATCATTTGCCTTCTGTGCCCTTTAGTACTTTCATAAAACAGAAATATTACTCACTCTTCCTTTCTCAAGAAATTGCTATTAGGTTAACCAGAAATATCCATAAATACTACAAGTATAATAATAGCGTCATAGTTTTCAAAGAGTCTAGAATTACCCAATGATACTGAAATAAAACTCATATATATGTTATCAGAAGACTTCATTTAATCAAAATCATATCAGGATAAAATAAAGATCAACACACATGTTCAGTTAAATTAACACAATGTCATGATAGATATTTTGGTAGGTTATGGGATTGGACTAAAGTATACCAAATTCTTATCTTTTTCCACAATCAAGAGCATAATTTCATGTAACAAGATGAACATCAGACCTTCAGGGTTGGAACAATATGCATTAGGGATGGTGGGATTCCACTCCAAAGTCCTACATCCACATAAATTAACTGTAAAGGCATTGTTCCTCAATTCAGAAGTCTCCTCACCCCCACCTAATGGTGTTAACAAGTCACTTTTTTATCCCAGATGGGGTCAGTGGTTTCAAGATGATCTGTGAAGCATCCAGACAGCAGAAGAAATGTCTGTCATTTAGCTCAAAAGTCCTTTAGAAAGTATGCTGCATCTTTGGGCTCGGTGCTTTCTATAACAGATGGAAGTCAAGCTACAGATGAGGTAAATGTGTGAGCTGATAGTCACATGAGATAGCACACAAAAAGCTCCCTATATCATGTCTGGAGCGGGTATGTGTGTCAACACATAATAATTATTATTTTCTCATGTAAGAGCATCCCTTCTATGAAATACTGGAAATCAGCAAACTCAGAGGAAACATCATTTTTTCAGGAGAATCAATATACTTTTCCTAGCAATATAAACCCAGAGATTGTCCTTTTATGTCAATGACAAGTAGTCACTTTTTCTCTTGTTTACCCCATTGCCAAGAAAAAAACATGAGTTTAATGCACTTATATTTGCTATATTATTTTTATTAAACTCAGACAATTCAATTTAGTTTTCCAAAAAGAAACACAAGAGAATGAGTAGACGAGACGAGTGGAAAAAGAAACTCAAAACGTCTGGGATATTAGTAGGTTTGTACCTGAGTGGAGAAGGTAAAAGGAAACCAGATGGAGACCTTGCAGCTTTCCTGTAGTTTCTCTGAATAAAGAAGAGAATCAAACACATTTTCCAATGTTGGTTTTCTGCGCTTCTTTGTCACCTTCCACCAACATGTGAGGCTAGCAGAAACTCTTGCTTCCCTCATGCTTTATCATTCTTTGCTGTAGAGAAACATACGCTTTCACAACCAAGCTCCAAAATGATCACTTGAAAGAAGCTGAGTAAATATTCTCAAGATAAGTCTTACTGTCTCTAAATCATCAAGAGAAAGAGAAAAAGAGAGAATTTCCTATTCAAACATGTTGCTTAAGCGCTAACAGGAGAATTGTTATGATTGATAGGCCAGAGTCTCTGTCCTCAGAGAAAGAAGCAGGAACATTTAATGGGATAGGAACTGACCAATATTTACATTGGAGAGCAAGCCACATTTTATTTCTTCTGAGGTCAGATATCACAGAACATGAAATACATTTCTCAGATGGATGCTGCCCTTCCTTCACCCCAATTTGGACGTCTGAGATTCCCATGAACTCTTACAATCAATCTCCATTTGCAATACACCCAAGATTCAAAGTTTAGCAGCTATGGAGGATTATGGGGCTGCTTCATTGGGTGGATGAATAACAAATTACAGGTAAATAAAGCTTGTAATTCAAGCTACATTACAAAATATGATTATCTTCCCAGCTACGTGAATGTACACTGTCTCCAAATTGAAACTGTCTCCCCATAAATTCCAATCTTGACCTGAATATTTAAGATTGTAGAAATAATATCCATGTGGTTCTGCCAATAATGATGGTGACTGGTTAAAAAAAAAAAGGTGTTATTTATACAAATACCTCAGACAATGCATGGAAAATAATTCTTTTAATTTGATATTCTTGTATTAAAAACAGAAGTTTCAGGTCTATAATTCTGTCAGTGCCTTCTTTTCCTCTCTGTTTTGTGACAACTTCATTAAATTAAAATGAAGAGAACCAGGCCACTTTTGAGACTAACAGTAAGAGCATTCTAGTCAGGGCTTTGTAAGAACCCTGAAGGGCAAATACCTGCTTTCAATTTGGTAATCAGTCTCCTCAAGTGAGAGTGAAGGGGTTTGGCTCAGGACTAATGATGCTGCCATGTTTTTACACCAGGATTGAAGGGTTTCACAAGAGCACTGTCTATAGTCTTCTCAATCTCAAATCTACCACTTCCCCTCTTTCTATAGAACTGCTCCAATCAGGGTTTTACTCCACTTCAATTGCTCTTATCCATAGTCATCAAAGACTTCGGCTCTGAATGCCATGGCCAATTATTTTCTCTGAGACAGTTGATTACTCCCTTCTCCTGGGCTTACAGAAAATCATATTTATGTAGTTTTTTTTTCTATATATCTAGGATTTTCCAGTGGTCTTTTCTTATTCTTCTTCATCTCCCCAACTTCTGAATATCAATAAGCTCAAAGGACCAGTTTTTGGACCTTTTTTATTTTGTAGCTGTTCTCATTCTCTTGAAGAGCTGATGGCATGTGTATTTGTGTCCCAGACAATACTCCTCCCTGGAATTTCAATGGACGACAAGTCCATTCTGCAGCACAGAATGGGAACCTCAAGCTGTCTGCAATTGAACTTCTGATGTTCTGTTTGAAAGTGTTTGGCCTCAGCTGATGCTAATTCTGCTCTTTCTGAGCGCTCACTCACATACCTTGGACTCTTCCTTGATTTCTCTCCTGCTTCTGTCTGTCACAACGAACAGCAAACCTTGTTGGTTCTAACTGCAAAGTGTTCTACCACCTCTGATCACTTCTAGCCATGCTCATGGCAATCGCTGCGGCATGTACCAATATCTCTGCTTTCTGCCAAGAGGCCTCTCTTCCTAGTCGCCCTACTTCTTCTCCTGTCACTCACAGTCTTGTCCAACTAGAGGCCGAAAATATCTTTAATGGTACAATAGATTGTGTTAGTCCTCTGCAAAGCTTTCCCTATCACTAAATGAAAGCTGACGCCTGCTCCCTTCCCCTGCCTCTTCACATTCCTGCTCACTCATTCTGTGACCCTGGCCTTCTAGATAAACATGTCAGACATGTTCATGCTTCAGGGTCTTTGCACATACTGTTACTGCTGCTTAGAACATTCCTCTTGCAGATGTTTACTAGGCTTCTTTCCCTACCAGTTTCAAGTTCTTGTTCAAATGGTCCCAGCCTCAGCAAAGCCTTTCTTGAAAGTCTTTTCAGAATTTCAGCCCAATCTCTACACTATGTATCTTTATCCTTCATGATGTTAAATTTAAATGCTATTGAAATTTACTTCATTATATTCTTTATCGCTTAAACTTCTCCCATTAGAATTCATGTTTCATGAGAGTTTATTACCTGTTTTTCCTGTTGCATTTCCTTGCACATAGAACATGCTCAAGGATGAATAAAGGCAAAACTGATGGTTTGTTTGTCATTGTTTCTCTTCCATTTTTCTTTCACAATCTGGTCTCTTACCAAAACTTATCATACATCTTCATTCTCAAGGCATCTTAATGGCTTCACGTTTAAGGCTGGACACCTTGACACCCAGAAACCTTATCAGAAATCTCAACCTGTCATTCTTTCCCTGACAGCTTGCAGTCTTACCTTTTTTCCTAAGGGCTAAGAAATTAATTCATATTCAGTTGTTATTAACTAATGATAGATTGCATATCCAGCCTGCCTGTGAAAATCGGTATTATTAAAGAAGATGATTCTTATAATCTAAAATACGCATCTAGAATTTTGAATGCTGATCTTATACAAGAAAATGGCAAAACAAACTTTATATGGGCATACGCCACAGTAATCTTTGAGATCACTAATATGGTTACAATGAACACTGAATATTTAAATTCCATGTTAAATCCTAATTGTAATGTGGGCTACCCAAATACCTCACCCAAATGATACCTTTGCAATTTGCTAACTTTAGTTCTTTGATGCAGGGTGTGGTTTGTAACTACATCAGGCAGCTAAACAGTTTGTCTCACAATGCTTCTTCAGACTCTAAATCATAATAGTTCAACTTTATGAGTGAGAATTGCCTAGTATATTAGTAAAGCACAATTCTAGGTATGTTTGTGGATGATTGACGTGTAGCCCAGAAAACTGAGGGAAGCAGATCCACCTTAGATGTAGAGGGCACCAACAAATAGGCTTGTAGCGCAGATGGCATAAAAAGGGAAAAAGGGGAAATGGCCTTGTTTCAGAAGAGTTCCGGTCTTCTCCATCAGAAACAGACACTGGTCTCCAGTTTCTTCAGCATTCCAACATAGACTCACACTGGCAATTGCACAGTGAGCTTCTAGGCCATCAAACCTACACTGTTGCTGCTTCCTTGATCCCTCTTGTTATGAGGCTTCCTGGGGTGGACCCCTTTTCCTCTACTATGCTCCTCTGCCATCCCGTTTCTGCTGTGAAACCAGCTTCCCTTGGACTGGAACCATGAGCCAAAATAAATCTCTTCTTCCTTGAGTTGTGATGAGAAGTTTCCCCCATGATGAGAAGCTGGCTAAGACATGTCTGGATTCAGTGGTCTACCCATGTCCTTCTTTATGAGGCAGTCTATTTAACACAAATCCATAGTCTTTCCCTTGAAATTTCACACTCTGCACTGCCATGGATATATCAGTATGTTAAGTCCTCAATGCTACCTTCAACCATTGTACATCTTCCTTCAAGACCAATATTTCTTTAAGTCATAGATATTTATCTATAAGATATTCTCTACTTCTATTTGTAAGTGTTGTGCCTCTATTTGTTTATGTGTTCATCATAATCTTGCTTTTCTATCTGAGAAATTTATAATCCCATGAATTTAAATATTCATATACTGAGATACAACTGTAATCTCAAGACTAACTGACCTCCTTAATATTTCACTGAGTTCCACCCTTCTCAGATATTCACTTTCACCACAGTCTTTTGAGATGTTTAAACTGCAGCACCCTCATTAACTTTAATCCTTCAGACTCTAACACTGTCTTTCATAACAACTTTCAATTTTTATTCATGAACCTACTCAACAAATATTTATTAAGCATCAACTACGTCAACTTTGGAATACAACAATGAAATGAAAAGAAAGATCACTGTGTTCATGGACTGTTTTTCTAGTGGAAGGAGACCAAGCTACCTAAAACCGTGTCTTTGTAAAACTGTACTATTACAAACTCATATAAGAAGAGATTAAAGTATAGGGTGCTTTGAGATCATACAATAGGATAACTAAATCCTATTGGGAGTGTAAATGATTCTAAATGCCATCATGATTAAAATGATTATGAAGTTATAGGAATCAACTAGATGAGTTATTTGTGAAGAAAAGGATAACCTCCCTCTGCAAGGGCATTGATGAAAACTTCATCTCCTGTAGTAGTGAGGTCACCAAGAAAGGACAGAGAACCTGGAACCTGCATTCCCCCTTGAACCTACCTGACAGTCCTCATGCATTTGCCTAGATATAACTTTCATACATCATCCTTTTCTTAGACACTGAAGAAACTCACTTCAGTCTAATTCATTTTATGCATTTTTAATACATTTGTACCAGTAATGGATTCTGTCAACTTTCTGGCCTAGAACATCTTTGCCTTCATGGTGAACAGTTATTTTTACTAGATATCTGATTCTAGGTTGACAATGTGTGTGTGTGCGTGCGTGTGTGCGTGTGTGTGTGTTTAAATATTCTTCCAATACTTAATAAATGCTATCTCCTGGTTGTCATTGTTTCCACTGACAAGTCAGTAGTCATTTTTGTGATCGTGCTTCTGCATATAATGTGTCATTTTCATCCTTCTAAATGTTTTTCAAGTTTGTCTAGCACCATTGATTTTAAGCAATTTTATTGTGATGAACCTTGCTATGATTTTCTTCCTATTTATTCTATTTGGAATTTATTCAGCTCTTCCGAATTTGCTAGTTTAGACTTTTAAAAAATTTGGAATTTTTTTCATTGCTATTTTTTCAAATACCTTTTCTGCCTTAATCTCTTTTCTCTCTCTTAAATTCCAATTGCGTGTACACTGGATTTTTTGATATCATTCCATGGGTCAGTGATCCATGATTCAAAGCTTGGTTTTGCCCTGGTTTTTTTCCCCTCATTTTGCTTCATCATGGATAATATTTATTACTCTGAAGCTCACCAATTTTTCAAAACAGTTCGAGCAGGTTTTATTGGGCAAAAACTAAACAAAGCAGAAACAAAGCAAATCTCTGTCGTACTTCCAGAATTATAAAATCTAGCCACTCCTTCATCTAATTCTATCACATTTGGCTCCAAACATTGTTATTACTTTGCAGAACAAATCTTTCCCTTCAATTGATATACATGTATGGAGTGTAAAAATCATACCCTACACTTTTTATGAGTGTAATAAAGATTGTAAGACTTCAGTTTTTTTAGTTTATTTTTCAAGAAAGTTTAGAAAATAGAGAAGAAAAATTACAGTCTAACTAGAAGGGCACTACCCACTTAGACTATTTTATTTCAATATATGTATAACATAAAATTTACTATTCTTTCCATTTTAAGTGCGAATTTCTGTGATATTAAGTATGTTGGCAATGTTTTGCCGCCACACATCTTTAGAAACTTTTACCATTCACAACTGAAGCCCGCATTACTCTTTCTGACTAGACCTTGGCACCCATATATCTATTTTTTGTCTTTATACTAGTAGTCTAGTTGGTATCTCACGTAAGTGGAAACATAAAGCATTTTCTTCTTGTGATCATCTTATTTCTCTCAGCCTAATATCTTCAAGGTTCATCCATCATGTACATATGTTAGAATTTTCTTCTCTTTTTAAGCTGAATAATATTCCATCATATATGTATATCACATCTTGTTTATCCATTCACCCACTGGTGAACACTTAGTTTTTTTCCACCATTTGGTTCTGGTGAATAGTGCTCCAACAAGCACAGATGTTCAAATAGCTGTTAAATTCCCTGCTTTCATTTCTTTGGGTTTATACCCAGAAGCGGAATTATTAGAGTATATGATTTAATTCCACATTTAATTTTTGGAAGAATCAAGCTCACTTATCTTTTATTCTGCAGTATATAACCAAGAATTATCCACCTAGTAGGTTTTTCACCCCGATGATATACTTTGCAATTCTAAATTTTAATATTTTTTAATTTCAAGTTTAATATTGAGATTCTTATTTTTCTTTCATTGTTTTCATATTTGACTTACCTTCTTTAGAGTATTTATAATTGCTCTTTTAGATCTCTTGTTTTCTATTTCTATTGTCGAATTTCAGAGTTTGTTTATATTTACTGGTTTTTCTTCTTGTAAGTGTCACATTGACTTGCTTCTTGGAAGGTATAATTATTTTTGATTAATTTATACTTTTCAACAAATTTGGAAAAAATTACCAATGACATGTGCTGGGCATATAGATGTTAAGCTATTTGTTATATAGTTTTTGATCATCCTCTACTGAATTATGATCTAGTGAGAAACTAATTTAAATGCATATAAATGTGATCATTTTAAGGTTTCTTGTTAAGTTTTGTTAAAGGGTATCTAGATGTCTCTTTTTCCAAAGGATGGACATCCTGACAAGTCTACAAAACATCCACGCTGTTCAACAAAATCTTTCACTCTTGCTGGTAGGAAATAAAATTTCATCTATTCTTTCCCCAGTCTCTTGAATATCATCTTTCACATAACTTGCTTCAGTCAAATACTCAATAGGCTCCCTGTACATGTTGTAGAAGACTCTTCCCTAGAAGGCCCTTGATATCTATTGCTCTGCCCCACAACCCCAGCTCCATCAGTCACTCTGAACTCCATCTTTCTTCAATGCAGCAAGCCTGGTTGTTCTCTGATTGGGCTTCTCCTTCCTGCCCTGCAGTACAGAAAGTGCCGCTGTGAAGAAAACCAGAAGCATGAGGGTGGTCATCATCTCCCTTCTTCTCAGGATCACGGAAATGTACTGAAGGATCCAGCGTCCAAAATAGTAATTTCGTATATTTTGTCTGGTTTTATGGTTGTTTACAATGGGAGGATTCACATAGTGCCGTTATTCCATCACAGCCAAAGGCCGGAATCTCTCCTTTCTGTTTTCATTCTCAATTTCTATTGTGGACTTTATAATTCTACCCTCATCTTTAATGTTCTCCAGTGTGCTATCTTTGGCCTTCTTATTGGATTCACTCCCTGGGACGACCTTATATGCTCTCATGGCTTTTCCTATCATTACTATGCTAAAGACATCTTAAATCTATATGTCCTGGCAAGCTTCTCTTTCCTATGATTCCAAATATAATATTCAATTTCCCGCTGGCCCTTACCACTTAGAAGTCCCAAGATAGCTCTAAATCAATGTCTGTTGATGAATTAATCATCTCTCTTTACAGATGGAATTTCTTTGTGTTTTCCTTAGTGCAATAAACAGAGAAGCAATAACCATCAGGCCAAAAGTTTAGAAACTTGGGGTTTATTCAAGCCTCGTCTTTCTCTCTACTTCTTTACATCCACTAAATTACTGAGGCTTTGAAATTCTACCCCTTAATTATTTCTCAAAATCACTTCATTCTGTCTATCTTCACTACACTGCCTTAACCACATTGTTCTAATTTCTTTCATACACCTCTTCAAAACTGTCCTAAATGCTACCTCTAACTGAGCACCCCCTGTATATACCAGTTAGTTTTAAGCACTTTTGTAACCACTGTCTCCTTGTAACCCTTATAACAAATCTATAGCATAAATATTAATATTGTTGCAGAAGAAAGTATCAGAACACAAGAAGTGAGAACTTCCCCAAAGATTTCACAGCTTTATCTGAAATAGTCAGAATTAAAATACAGATAATCTATCCCAGGAGTCTATGGTCTTAACCACTGAGATATACCAGTTCTCAGACAGATAGCTCACTTGAACATGGTTCATTCTGCACACCAACTTTAAATGTGAATTTGGTCACTACTTTTCTCACAATATAATATTTCAGTGATTTCATCTCCAAGGTGAAGTCCAAATGTTTAATTTTTCTGCATGCCCAAGAATAAGAACATCTCTTCTTTTTCTTCATTATGTTAACTTCTTTTCATTATAAAGTCACGCTTTAAATTTCCATTTTTGGCTAATGTTTCCGCACAGCTTCTTCCTCATCTATGCCTGGATTTTAAGCTTACACATGTTCCGTAGCATTGTAAACTCTTTAATAATATCTAACTATTTATCTCACTATTTCTTTAAATCATATGCTGGGACAAAATCTTTTTATTTTGTATTCTGTTCCCGAAGCTCTCAGAGTATCGCAAATATTTTAACCAGGGGCTGAAAAAAGAGGAGAAAATGCACAGAGTCAGCTGCATCCATCCTGTTAAAACTTCTGTAAACACTTTATGTTGCCACTCAGTGAAATCTTATCAACAGCGAACAGAGATCCATTTTAATGAAAATGATAAATCATCCTCAGCTGCACTGCTTTACATTTCAACCTGCCAACATCCTGAGCCTCAGTCTCTTTGAATGGCATTGCATCGATTTTTTTCAGAAAAGTATTTGTGATCAATTAGATTTTCTTGTAGTAAATCCTCTTTAAAAACGAGGAAGAGGAGGTGATAGGGGTAATTTGAAGAAGTCATGTATTTACTTCCCCTTTTTTAGCGAGAAGTTTGGAAAGCAACCATTCATGTACTTCTCTACTAACACGAACATTATCTGCCTTCGTCTGTCTAAAGAAAGAAAAGTCTCTGTTGCACAATTTTAAGCCATGTTTTAAAAGCCAGCCTTAAATGATAAAGCAGTATAGCACAGTTACATGACTTTTCTTCCCTATGGCACATACTGCCCCACTACTTCCTTCCTACCACCCCATTACTTCAGCCCCCAAAGTGCAGCAGTTTTCTTCTATATTCATAGCATGTGCCTAGAAACTTCAGAAACATGCAGTCTGAAGAACTAGCGAACTAAGGTGTTTTGTTTTGTTCTGAGACGGGATCTCCCCATGTAGTTTGGGCTGGGCTTGAACTTGCAGCGATCCTCCTGCCTCAGTCTTCTGAGTACCAGGATTACAGGCATGAGCCACCATGCCTGGTAATTTTTTTTTTAATTTGGGGGGGTTAAAATATAATTTTTCCTAGCAGGAAAAATATGACTCAAGAGTATAAATTTGAATCCCCAGCACCAAAAAAAAAAAAAAAAAAGAGTATAAATTTGACTGATGTGTAATGTTCCTCTGAGTAAAATTTAGTCACCAGGAGACAAAAATGTGCTCTTGCTTACCCCTCCTGTGTACTTCCATTGCTTCCCCCCCCCATATCCTTTCATTGTTTTAAGAACATGGAAGAATAAATATATCTGCTAGGGCATCAGTGAGTGTCTTTCTTTTTCTTTCTTTCTTTCTTTCTTTCTTTCTTTCTTTCTTTCTTTCTTTCTTTCTTTTTTTCTTTCTTTCTCTCTCTCTCTCTCTTTCTTTCTTTCTCTTTCTTTCTTTCTTTCTCTCTCTCTCTTTCTTTCTTTCTTTCTCTTTCTTTCTTTCTTTCTTCTTCCTTCCTTCTTTCTTTCTTCTCTTTCTTCTTCCTTCCTTCCTTTCCTTCTCTTTCCTTTTTTTTTTCTTTTTTACATAGTGGTATCCAATCCCAACATTTTTCTACACTTACATTAATTTTTAAGTAGACTTTGTGGAGATGGGAAGAGGGCCCGAGGATAGGGGGAAATGGGAGGAGGGGAGGGGAAGGGAAGTGGAATTAGGGGATCCTGATGTGATATATAAGGGTACCAGTTCTGCACGATGGTTGTGATTATTAAGAATTGCAAGCATATACTACTAAAACATTTTAAAAAATACTAATTTTGTGATCTGTGGGCTGTGACATGAGTTGTATGGGAAAGTTAAATGTATTTTGTTCTTGCAATCCTATAGTTCAGTGTAATTTATTTGAAAAGCTTGTTTCTCATGAAAATCTTGATGATCTCTACTCTGGCTGTACTCACTAGCCACAAATAAGGATGACAGCCTGCTAGCTGCTGTCTTTACATATTGGATTTTGCTCTTTTCTGTCTTTTGGAAAGACTGTGAAACAGAAAATCAGGTAATTTCCACAGGAGAGATTTCAAATAGATCGTTTTGCAAAAGAAGTTTGGGCCAGTTGCACACCAAGCTGAATAGCTGCAAAGTAAGCCAGCATTTTAGGCAGCATCAGGCTTTATTCTACACCTTCTAGTAAAAGTCAAGAGAGGCTACCAAGTCAAGGAATCATGCCTCACCCATGCTTGATTATGCCCAGTCTTCTTGATATATCAGCCCATCGCTGTGTCTACGATTTTATCTGTCTCTCTTTGACACCGTCTCTCTGATGTATGTGCCTACACATGCATGAGTATATACTCACACACACACAAACACACACACACTCAGCATTGACTCACCTTCTCCACCACAATAAACAAGATTTCATGTTAGATTTCCCTTTTGGCAATGTGCACTTTTTCACTTTTTATCCTGTTTTAAATCATGCAAGAAGATGGCTGCAGAAGAGAAGTAAGCATGATATGATTACAGATAAAAAATTCAAAAAATGATCATAAACCTTGTCCAAGAAAAAGTAAAGCAAAAACCGACCTGTTACTATCCCTCCTTATGGCTCCATATACACTGCTAATTTTTACAGGCATTATCGAGACCTTTAGAGTGAAAGTATTTTATGGCCTTTTTGAATTTATAGAGAACCTCATAAATAAGTAAACACAAATATGTAAAAAATGCTTTTCCTTCTTTTTCTTGACACAAGACAAATAGTTATTTCATAAGATAAGTGCATCTTCTGAGGTTTTTTTTTTTTAGTATTATGGTTATCTCACAGAGCACACCAGCTTTAATAAAGAGACAGTTGTTATAGGAAAAGTTTTCCATTCTTTATTTGTCCTATTAAAGGGTTTGTCTTTGTAGTCGTGGGAGCTGTGTTCATGCTTTAGAAACTTGCTTAGCGTTTTCTCTTCTCTGCCCCAAAGAGGGAAAAATTGACTTTTATCTAGAACCTTTTTGTTTTCCAGTACATTTTATATTTTACTTTCAGAGTTACTGTGAGCAATTCAGAGCTGCTTTTGCTCAGCATTCTAAAACAAAATAACAAACTCCATAATTTGTAAATGTTATATTTTAAATAAGTGTGTGTGACTTGTACAAGTGTTTTTGCTCAAAACCAGAAATAGATAGATAGATAGATAGATAGATAGATAGATAGATAGATGTGGCTGAAAGTCAGGCTAGGTGTGAAATCAGGCTAGGTGAGTTTTGCTGGCAGTTCTGTTATGCTTTTTATGTAACCATAAGAAAATCCTTTAATCAATTAAATGCTTTGCCTTTGTGGTAAAGTGAGGGGGTTGGACTCCTGTTTCTCTTCCAATACCAAAGTTCTCATATACAAAGCCCTTCCATAGTTTGTCAAATATCAACATATAATAGGTTTAAGGCACAGGTATCAAGTTATAAGCCTAAAGAATGATGCTGAAATATAAGATATCCTAAGTCATACTCAGTATGATGTAGTAAATCCTTAAAACAAAGTTTATATAGACTCACCTTACTTCTTCTGCTTGAACCCATAATTACAGGATTCAAAGTAACTTACTCCCAGCCTTCACTTTGGTCACATGATTTAATCTAATCCTCCCAAACTGTGGAATACTAAAAATCATAGAAAAATTGAAAAATGCCCAAGCAAACATGATCTTCATTTATTCAAAGAAGGCAGAAATGAAATGGCGTTTTACCTAGGAAACTGTCTGCGCTTTCCAATGCCAGTTACAGCAGATTTTTTCTGTCCTGGCCTTTGAGCTCCAAAGAACCATCTTGCTTAAAAGAGAATCTGTTAACTGCAGGAGGCCAGCAGATAGGCAGCACTCCTTGGGGCTCTTCTGGCTGAGATTTCAGTCTTTTCCCCTTCACAGAATTTCTTTCATGAATTTCCTAGATCTCTCAGCCAGTTTATACTCTTGTTTTCAGAACCACACCTTACACTTCCAGAGTCTACGACCTGGTAAGAAAAAGAAAATGACAACAGAATGGATTTCATTCCTTGGGCCACTGCTGAGTCAAGCTGCTGAATAAGCTAGAAATGTTTTTGTGCCTAAATACCCGTGACTGTTTATGTATGAGGATGTCATCGCTCAAGCAACAAACCCCAAACAGAAGATTGTTTTTCACATGCTTGTGTGACAATGAAGCATATAACAGTATTGTGTTTGCAATGCATATTTTTGTAAATAATGTATTCAAAAATTATTTTGTGAGAAAAACACATTTGTATAAGAATTTAAAGAATACATATACATATATATGTACATAGAGTGATATCTCGGTTTTCGAGCTCAATTCATTCCAAATTTGTATTCAAATACTGAAAAGTTTGAGAACTGAATGTATTTTTCCCATTAGTAGTAATGGAAAACCAAATAATCGTTTCTGGGGCCCAAAAAATTACACTTATATATTCATTTTTTCCAAACTTTCACAAATTTTGCAATGATTTCTTTCTTTAACTCTATTGTGGTTCTCACGGTTTTCCTCTTAGCTTTACTGCTGGTATCACTGACTTTCTTCTGAGCCACGATTATATTTTATGCAAATAAAATGCCAAAAAACCCCAAAGCAATGAGTGTTTTCTCGCACTAACACAAGCGCATATAGTGTTGTCCAGGTGAGAGGGGCTCTTAGACTGAAGGGTCACCCCTCTGTGTCAACGTGCAAGGCTTGAAGCATGACTCACTCTTGGCCCGTATGGATTTGCCAAGTTGGATTTTCAGTTCAACTATCTAGCAAAGTTACAAATACTGAGCAGATTTTTTTTTTTTTCAAACTTTGTTGTTGGAGTACCGGAAATTTTGAGGTTGGAGTCTTTCAACAACCACGATGTCAAGATATTTATACATATGTGTATGTTATTAAAGAACATCATCAATGGACCGTTGTTTCTGTGCGTGTTTTTTCCCCCTGTGGGTAAGGCAGAATTCTTTTTAAAATGCTGCTTTGCTTTCTCTCCACTACTCTGATGTATGGAGGCCACTTCTTTCACTTCTTCCCCCACCTAGCCTCTCCTATCTCACGCATAGCTGGGACTCTCTTAGAGAATGCAAATTTATTTTAACAATAACACAATTTGGAAGGCAAACATAGCACCAAAATATATGTTTAAAAAGAATAAACAAATTTCAAATTGTCTCTTGTTTGACATTTTCTCCATCAAATTTCTTCTCCAGTGATGCAAATAAATGATAGGTGTGTGTGTGTGTGTGTGTGTGTCTGTGTCTGTGTAAGCCTGTCTGTGTATCAGTATGAATTGCATTGTTCAAGACACTACTAGAAAAGTCTGTAAAGTAAATATTTAAGCCTGGTTACTAAAAAGAGAAATAGGAAATAGGAAAAATGTACAATTTTTTCCAACTATTCCACATAAAGCGTGTTCCAAAGATATTGGTTTAAAAATGATTCAATAAGCTAATAATCATACAAATGAATGAATGACTCCTTCACCAACTGATGAACAATTGTCTCGATGTTTACCGCCCAGAGTAAGCCTACCACAAACAATTTTGTTATGACAGTTAATATCCAGAGGACAGTTTCACGAGACATGATCGTCTGGAAATCTTACTTGTTCTCCCTGTTTGAGATAGAGAAAGTAGGGAAGGTAAGACGAATTATTGTATCCTTCTGTTAACAGAAAATGAGAAGATGATTGAGCGATGTGATGAACCAAGATTAAATGAAGTTTGTTTAGAACACATGTAAAAAATGTATCTAAAGTAGAAAACTGAAGAACCGGGCTTATACATAATATGACACACTTACACTTGTTTTAATGCACATAGTTATGTCTTTAAGAACCCAATTAGCCAAAATAATTGCACTGAGCTTTAAAGAGACAATGGGATGCACATAGACAACATCCACTTTTGGTTTGTGTTTCCTCTAATTCTTTGATATCACTCTCAAACATGACTCAGCCCTGAGCTGAGCTACTAAACCACATGAGAGAACTACAGTTTCTAATCTTACAATCCCAGAACACTAATGGTGAAATTCTTAGAAAATATGCGTCGATGCTATGAGTGAGACAGAATCTTGAGCTGAACAACTAGTGTGGTTTCCAGTTTTCCTGTCTGTGCTCTGTAATATCAGCTGTATAAATCAACACACTTTGTACTTGCCAAATGGGAAGTTACCCGCTTGGAAGCTGGCATTTTTATTTACAGCAGAAGAACTTATTCCGACTCAATTCTCCTGAACTGGTCAGACAGGCTTTATCCTGGCAGAAATGTCTCTCTCTCCCCTGAAATGTCCATTCCCCGGAAAGAAATAGCCACACTCTTTGCAAAACATTAAGATGTTCATTTTACTATGCAAAACACGTCTTTGTGCCACAGTCCTCATGGTAATAGAAGTATATAATAAGAGCGATGATTTTCCCTTTGCTTCTTCATTTGATCTTTCAATATTCACTGATCAGTAGAGTGAAGTCTTTGCTGCAAAGGAAACGATGCTTATATTTACTGAGATTTGTTTTCTTTTGATTCTGCTAATTTTACTTTATCTCTTTCCAATTCTGGTAAGGAAATGAGTGATTGTCTTAAAAATCAAATGTCATGACATTTCAAATACAGTGGTTTCTGATAAATAACATGTTGTTGAGGACAGAGGTTTCTGGAAGGCTCTTTAAGAATCAGTTCCATTTTAGCTAAGAACTGGTAGCCTTGATGTGAGTGGGGTCATTTCTGAGTCTGAAGCTACTCAGGCTTCTCAGTTCGTTTTGTGAAAGTGCTGAACCAAGGGGGCTGATACTGCGTCATCACTATTCAAGAGCTTAAAATAAATGGTTGAAAAAGTTTAGAAGTGGGAATGAGGTTGTCCATGCTGACATTATATCTATAAAGAGCTGCTTATAATGTGTATAGTTAAATGAAAATAAGACCAAGGCTTATCCAACATCTAACCAAATGCAATGGCCCACAATCTTGTTTTGATGACTAAATAACAGATAATTTTGTCACGTACTTAAGACATATTAAGCAGGGTACATTGTGGAAGCTTCTTTTGGATGAGAGAAATAGGCAGTTTTAATCCTGTTCCTAATGATCAATCTCTAAAACTTCAGGGAGAAGAACAACAAATCCACATATGGTATATGCAATACGTACAATAATGCAGAAGATGGGTTATAAAAATTACTCAAGAGAAATTGCCCTATTTTTCTATATTGTCCTATGTACTGGTGATTTTTCTCTGAAATACTCAAGTAATGTCACAATCAAGTGTTAATCTTTGTAAATAAATGTGGTATTACCAACCTCTATGGATAAATGGCCATATGGCAAACTGATTTCTGATAAAAAATTAACTTTAGGAGACAAATTCTTACTGTCCAACTTGGGCTCAGCATTACACAATAGAAAATTATTTTTGAGACATGCAGAATGTCTGATTAAAATGTATGCAATTTGGAATTTTATAAGAAAATAGATAGGAACCAATTTTGTAATTGTCTCAAATTTTCTTTGTATTTGAAGGAAAATAAGGCCATCTCTATAAACTTCTTAATGATGTTTTGTGTGTGGGAGGGGGACAATAAAATTATGCTATTCAGGATTTTGCACACTTATTCACCAGCTTAGAATGTATGCATAAAAATCATTCATTATAAGGTGCTCCTATGGTTATATCAGATAGTCAAAAGACCAGAATATTCTTTTACTTGCTGAAACATTATGTGCCTTTATTCTTAGTGAGTCCAAGAATTAGATAAACATCAAACTCAATTTTAGGCAAGTAAATGTCCTCATTCAAAACAATTGGCCTTGGATTAGTTACCACTTTTACCGAAGTTTAACTTAAATTAGGTATAATGATATTGTCATCATATTCAAGGCCAAAAAATTCATGCAACATTAATTCTATGAGACACTTCAATAGTCAACTAAAGGAGACCCAATTAATAGTTGATAATGTATCTCACATTTACAAATACGCCCAGATCTAATTTTACATGTTGTATTAATTACTTAAATTATTGAGAAGTTTTTCAGGCACATGAGGTTAGAAATTGTTCGAAAAGAGAGATCAGCGTTAGGACACCACAAATGAAGAGTTTACATAGCAGGCTATGATAACCAACGCTGTTTAGAGGGATATTCATAGATTTGTGCCACATTTTGGTGAACGACAGAAGACAACGAAGAGTTGATCCTGCACTGTGTAAAGCACAGTGGCTTCAACAAGCAATTCTAGGCAATTCCAAGAAAAAGACACAGGGTTTGGGGGCTGTTGAATAACTCCATGATTTGGGGATCCAGAAGAAATACCGCTATGCATGTTCTGAAGCCAAAGATTTGGGTCTGTGTTGTGTTTGGATATGGTGTGAGCACATTCCCCACGGGCTCATGTGTCAGAGGCTTAGCACTGAAGTGTTGAGACCTGGAAGAGGTGGATTTTAGCGGGAGGTTAGAGGAAGTGCTGCCCTGGGAAGAAAGTAAGTAGTTCTTCTTGGACCCCAGTTACATTTTGTGAAGTGTGAGTGGTTATAAAATGAGCAAGACTAGTTCCTCGCTTTCCATGGTTTCCTATCTTGCCATATGATTTCTATCTCCTGAAAGTTCTCCTGCCTTAATGCCACCCACCATACTGTGATAAGGCCAGAGGGTCCTCACCAGGGCCAAAGTAAGGTAGGTGGCATGTCACTGAACCTCTAAAACTGTGACATCGGTAAATTTCTTTTCTCCTGAAATACCTAGCCTTGAGTATTTTGTTAAAATGACAGAAAATGTGCTGTTGTGCTCTATAGGAAAGTACCTCATCTAGCAGATAAAGCATGATTTTTAGAATTATCCAGGCTTAGGTTCAAATCTCAGCTCTACATATTTTAAGCAGTGTTATTTTGGTCAAGTTGCCAAAACTTCCTGACCTTCTGTTTCTACACCTGTTAAGTGAAGATAGTGACAATCTCTGGCTTAGAGCTTTCCCAAGTGGATAGAATGAGATGCGTAAAACACTTGCAACAAACTAAGGTGCATTTCATAAACTGGAACTATTATGATTCTTACTCTCAGGATTCCTGAGAGAGAACATGGCTTTAAAAAATAAGTCTGAGGAACAGCCCAGTCCTGTGGAATGGGAAAATTTGAGACTTTATTTCATAATGACTCATTTACCAGCAGGAAACCATTTACAACTTTATCTGAGTATGTTGGAAGTGAAAAATGTGTCAGTCCACTCAATCCAACAAATTCTATCTGGTATAAACTGATGCGAAAGGAAAGACTGTTTGCTCTGAATAGAGTATCTTTATTTACAATGAATCTGAGTAAGCAGATGTACTTAGCAGTCTGTCTTGATCGTTAAATATCAGCTATGAAAATAAGTCTGTAACCAAAAATAAATGAGTTTAATGTTTGGAAATAATCCTCATCTTTTCAATGATGTTAACATAATGTACTATCATTATAATTCACATGTAAATGAGGGGAAATCTGACTTGCTTACATTGAGGTTACTCAGTGTGTCATCTATCCTTCATAAATTTCTTTGCTTTTTAACGCTGCTTGGCTAAAAATGTAAACAAATACAACTTAGAAAAGACGATGGATTTGTGAGTATCGCTGGAATTATTTCACAGTGTTGAGACGACTATCTGGTGGTGAAGGAAGGGTGTCTGACTAAGAGATATTCTCAAAGCCGGGGTTAACATAGCAAGCCTGGAATCTTATATTTGACTAGAATTTTATTCATGCGGAAGCAGTTCCTTGTCGCCTAACCCACCCCCCATTCCACCTCGGACACCAGGATTATAAAACAAATCATGCTTCATACAAATTATTATGTCTTTTTGAGACTCCTGTTCAGAAAGAAATAGCAGTTGGCTCCAGCGTGTCGAAGTCAGTATGCAATTGTAAAGTTTAACGATTGTCTTTAAATTGACACTTTTATTTTCAAACAAACACCATTTCTATACCATTGATATGACATTATTAGCTTAAGAATAGCCAAAGATTTTCTCAGAAAATGTTGATAGGATAGTGGAAAGTGAAGAGAGCTAAGAATAAATGTCAGAGAGATTCTCTGCAAAGAAGTACATCTACAAGGGAGGTTCATTTTGAGGCAAGCAATCTGATATATGGACACAGGTATGAGGAGTCTGAACAAGGCTAAATTCACACAAAGGTATCACATATAGAAAGCATCTTCCAAAATATAATGAGAGTGACTATAATCTGGACAGTCTACATGCAGTAATCCATGACAAACTCAGTAAATTCTTCACCAAACGGTAATTGCAAAAGACAATGGCCACTTGATTTGATCCTATCAGCTTAGAATTTTGACTGAAGTTATCATGAATTGCTGTTCAATAGCATCAAGTTTCAATGATCTCTTTGCCCCTCTAGCTGAGAGTTAACTATGTTCTAAATTATACATAAAGGCAGCAGAAAGTGAGTGATGGAACACTGTAGAAGGAAGCATTTTTATTGCAGGGGCACAAGAGTAGCACTACTCTTAGATTTGGGGAAGATGAGGCAGATCTTGTGCAAAGTTTATATTGAAGAGGATTCAATTCTGTCTCTAGGCTGCATGTACATCTCCCCATACCACAAGGAGGAAGTTAGGAGACAGGATCTACTAGACAGTACACTTGTCCTCTAGACTATTTTTCAGATATCTAGAATCCTGGAATTTCCCCATCAAACAGCCCTCAGGCCATTCCTCCTGAGGCTGCCACCTGTATGTGTACTCTAAATCCAAGGTGTAGAAAAAGGTACTTATTTGGTGAAGTTGTGGTGTTGAGGCATGTGAAGGATTTATGCCTGATATATGGATATCTACATGCATGCCTGCAACTCCCTTTACAGCTTGCCTCAGAACCAGAAGTGGAAAAAAAAAAAAAATAGGGGGTAGTTCATCTCTAGACTCTAGACTAGGTTAATGGGCAAGTGGAAACCACCAAAGAATCTGAAAATTCTAAGTTTAAACTTGACCTCCCAGGTCTTAAAGAAGCAGTATTTGTCAAGATAGGTAAATAGAAAATTTTTATTTAATCCCTTTTAACTTGGTTCATCATTTAAATACTTGGAAATGTGGTTAGGCTCCTCACTTTTCACCCTTGCCCTGTATCTCACACATAGTAGAAAACTGCCTGGTACTTGTTTGTTTATGTCTTTGATCTGAGATAATTGTTTGTTGATGCATCCAGAGGGCTGTTAGACCAAACTAAAAGGCTACAGTAAGCTAAAGCTCATCTCTATCTCTCAAAGTGTGAGACATTATAGCTCATCCTTTGAGCATGCATAACAGTCTAGTCCAGTCCTGAGTCTCTCACCCAGAAGTCTGTTGATAGTAAGAATATCTATCTACTGACGACAGAAATTCAAACAAACCTGTATAGTCTCAGAGATTTTTTAAAAATCTTACTTCTTAAAACTATAGAGAGTCTATACCAAAGTCTGTTGGTATAGATTTTGCCAATTTCATGCCAGGGTTCCTGAATGCTAGTTTGTTTTGCAGAATTTATTTTAGTTTATGTGGCTGAAAATGCCCTAAGGACCTTGGAGGATACTTCCCCAAGTTTGAACATTATACCTAAACATTTCAAAACATTCTTTATATTTATTTGAGGTTAGATGTCAACATATCTTTATTCTATGAGTCTTGAAATCTGCATGACTAGTAGTCATTATTCTTTATGTGGCCTTCTGAAATCGAGCAACCGAGTCAGGGAATATGTTATGACAATATTGATTAATGGAGTTTCCCCAAGCACTGCATCTTGTCTTCATGTTTGCTCTGGCAGGGACAGATTTAGCAGGAAAGCTCAATATTCTGCAAGTGGTTTTAGTATACAAGTGAAACAAGTAGTCCATGAACTTGCCTGCACATCCATTCATATTTTCAAAACATGGACCCTCCATTTTGCTTTTATATTGCCTTATTAATGCACAGTATACTCCAAATAGATATTGCTTATGAGATATATGACCTACTCTACTGTTGTGCAGTCCCTTGGAATAGTAGGCATTCATACTGTAGCGTGAGGAATAGAACCAACAATAACACTGGAAATAGTCCCATCTCTTAGCTTGCATTGGATCAAAGAGAAAATTTGGTTGTTCATAAAGTCACAACCCATGCACATCCTACATCTTATATCTCTCAGATTTAATGACAGAAGTGTTGTAAGTGAGCATATGATTTTTCCTCATTTGAGATAATAATGTCAATCATGATGATGATTAACCTCAGGTTAATCTTTGCTTTATGGAACAAAATGCGGATTTCATACTTGATGTCTCATCAAAAGTGGGTTTATTCTCTTCCCTTTTTCAAGATGGAGAGAAATTCTTATTTTTATTCTTCTGTTCACCCTATAAAGACAGTCACATTTTTAGTAAATTCTCTGCCAAAATGCAACTCTATCTGTGAAATGAATTAGAAAATTTGTCAGAAGTCTTAAGGAAAATCACTGACATATTTAAGGATTCTTTTAAACAGTAAGTAAACTAAATTAATACTTACTACATTTTCTGAGTCTCAACTAGACATTCAGATCTATCAGAAAAATATTGGCATTATTGAATTCTCGCTAACATTTGTTGAACAAAGCATTTAATTTTTAGCTAAAACAGTAATATCTATACCAGGTGATAGCAAAAGTTTCCTTTAAAAGAACAGACAGTAAATATTTTACACTATGCAGGCCATTTGTGGTCTCTGAAATAACAATTGATAACATCACTGAAGAAAAAAGCAGCCATCAACAATAAGTAAATGAATAATTATGAATGATTTCCAATGAAAGGCTATGTATAAAAATAAACAAATTGCACTGCAGACCTTATTTTCCAGACCTCTAATCTGTACATACTTAAAATTGAAAAGATAATGCATCTTGGGGGGGTCCCTGCAAATTTTACTCTCACAGATTTGATTGTAAACTTTCAAAACAGCATCCCACAGAGACACCCAGCATACTCAACATTGGCCACTTAAAGAAACCCTTCAGGGAAATACACATGTCCTCCAACAGACTTTACTTTTAACATATAGATGGGACTTAACCATGGCAGTTGCCCAGAACACAAGGCATTATTTTTATAAAATATTAATTATAATCATTGTTACCCTGTTCTAGAAGCTGTGCTAAGATTTTAGTTTTTAGACTGTTGAAACCAAACAAGAATTCTGCTGGGTGGATTTATTAGTTAATGCTACAACCTGACACCAAGGAACACCACAGTGATAGTTATGATTCTTTGGATTCTTTTTCCAAAAGAAGTTTGTCCCAAAATGGGCAAACTTGGATGAAAAGAAGCAGCTACGGTTTTTCAAACTGCATCACTATATCTACTTAGAACATAATAAAAAGAAACGTTAAGGATTAAATGAAATTTCCAGTCATGAGGGAAAGAGTCAGAGAGGAAAAGGAAGAAGGAAACAAACCAGCAAAGTAAAATTTATTCTTCATTCATAAATTTATTTTCTGGGAGTATTTTGGGACAGCTAAGTTGGAGGTGAAAAACAATATAGATGAGTAGGTCCTCATACTAAACTATTCTATAAAGCTGTGTTACAAATGAGATTATATTTGGTGTAGCACATTGGAGTTATTTGTAACTAAATGCCACTTTAATATATCATATTATCATCATTTTAATGTGATTTATGATGATAAAATATTACATGAAGCAATTCAAGGGTAAATTTAGTGTGAAAACAATATTTTATTTAAAAAAAAAAGACTATGCTGTGCTGAAGTAAGGACAAACTGTCCAAAAATATTGAGAAAGTAACCTAACACATGTTATTGAACAGATTAATATACTAGAAGAACACTACCAATTGCTGTAAGGTGAACTAAACTGAATAGGTAAAACAAATATAAAAATGTTCCATGTGAATTATATGTTTTTTGAGGCATTGTCATTTTAAATGACTTACGACAGCTCCAGTGTAAGAGATCTATGTACATATGTACTGTGTAGATTTCACCTATCCCTATTTGCTGATGAAACACAAAGTCCTTTTCATAAAGAAATCTGTTTCATCCCTTTCTGATCTTGAGGAAAACATGAATATGAAGTTCCATCTCCTTCTTAGATATTTGGAGATGAATGGGTTTCTTTACCTTTGCATGTAAGCAGCTTTCCTAAAAGTATTCTACTCTGAGAATCACTGGAAGCCAAAGAACACTTCTTTACTGTGCGTGTAAAAGAAGTCACTCAGGTGGCAACAAAGGAAATGTCAGACACACAAAGGCAAAGCAAAATCATGACTCTGAATTTCTTATGCTCCATCTGTCTGGAGCAAAAAAGTCTACATATTTCAGAAAACTCATGTTTATCATGGATGTGCATGACAATAGATTTGATTCTGCAATTTTTAAAATTTTCTCTCAGATTGTTATACATGCTATGACTGTAGTATCAGAGTATCAGAGTGACGTCCACCTTTAATCAAGGGCATATTTTGATCTGACGCACCTTGTCACATCTTGATACACCTTACAAAACTGAGAACTGAGAGCAGTTTAAATTAAAGTTCAAAAGTAAAAAATCTACCATTTATGTATGTTGAAAATTCAGTGATCATTTTCCACTGTCTTAGGGATTTTAATAAGTCCTCTAAACTAAGATGAACTTTATCTAGGTAATGTGCTGCTGTATTATAAATTGCTTAGAGTAATTAAATCTGGACTTGTGGGGTCAATAGAAAAGTTTGGGGACCAGTTAGCTCTGCAGAGTTTTTGAAATAATGTTGTATTTTAAGTTTCTTCAGCAAGATAGAAAAGTGGGATGTGCTAACAGAGAGTATGAAGTAGTCAGCCCAAAGCTCAATTTTCCCCCTTAGATGCACAAGGTGTGACTGAAATACATGTTGAATGTTTATATTTTTTAAAAAATTATTACAGTAAAAGACATACTGCCACTAATTCCCCATCAGCATACCCACCCCGTTTCAAGCACACTAAGCCTGTCCTTTTTGCTGCTTGCTGAAGTACTTTTGAAAGTCCTGTTTCGTGTCCTCAGAACCTGTGATAAAAAATATGGTGAACATTGGTGCCAGGTGCCATCCAAGAGAAAGACAAGCTCCTAGAAAACATTATGGTTTGTCCTCATCCTTCTGATTCACTGGCTCTCTCACCCTGCAACTTCTTCGGCCCTTCCCCAAAGTCAGAATGACAAGAAAAGTAAATGCATTGAATCAACTCAAGACATGGAAGCAGCCACAACAGTGCAACTAAAGACATTCACCAAAGAGAACTTCCAGAATTGCTTCAGAAAATGGCAAGAATAATGGGGTAAGTGTGTCCAAAGTCAGCAGGACTAGATTGGCAGGATTAATGGAAATGTCTTTTACTGTAAGAATTTTTGTTTTAATTTACATACTCACTGTATTTGTCAATCACACCTCAGACCCTGCAGCAGGCCCTGAAAGGCTTGTTCCTTTCCTCATCTGAATTCTAAAGGTATAACATTACAGAAACGGGAACTTACAGACACCATCAGGAATCGGGGAATAAACTGGGTGGTGTTTGGCTGGCGTACACACAAGTACAAGGAAGTGTCACAATAGGAAGAAAATAAATAACTTTCTTATGGACATTTCTACTTTAAAGTAATGCTTCAGTGCACCATGTGATAAAAGATCCTCAGAACGTACAAAGTTGTATGGAAATTAGTTATGGAAATTGTTTTAATTGAATTGCAAGGAAATGCCCTGGGGCTACTAGAGAAGAGGCCTGGTCACATCAAGAGGATGTGTCACTATCAAGTTACCCAAAACATGCTATAAGGTGATCTTTAATTCTCATACATCATGTCAGAAAAACATCCAGGAAAGCACAAATCAACTAAGGGGAATAAGATCATGTACTATCCATAAAATAATCAAATGCACAACCAATATTACAATACAAAAGGGTTGTTGTGTTACCCCTCTTAAGCAGTTAGTTGCTGGGGATACTGAAAATGAGCGCACATAAAATGAACTCTACACAAATGTATCCAATAGAACAAATGTATCCACTAGGAGCAAATTCAAAATATTTTAGGAAGAATAATGAGATTTTTGGAAATTTGAATTAGCAACTGGCTGTGTTTCAGAAGTTCAACTATTTAACCGAGTTTTGATCATTCTAATATTTTGTCATATTTCTGCAAGTTCTGATAGCCTGTTTAGATAGAATTCTGTTCTAGCCAGTGTAAGAAGCTATACGTGAAAGCAATTAATTCATACCTTTGGGAAACTTATTCTCCAGTTGAAGAAATAGAAAATATATTACTAAATACATACACACAGAGTCACATTTATATAATACTAGAATATAGGTAAATTAAGAGAATTTCAACACCAATCTCTGATGAGAAATAAATCATACATGTTGAGAAGCTACAGCATCATTAGAAAACTTGACTTTACCTAATGCTCATTGTACTCACTGTTTCATTAATGAAAAGTTGTGATGAATTAACTCATCGTAATAACAGACTGAGAGTGCTATGTATTGGGTCCTGAGATCAATTTAAAACAGATATTTGATTTACTAGCGTTCCACCATGGTGTGGATCCTTGGACTTCCCTATGTCAAATGAATAACAGGAAGCACCAGAAAAGTTGAACAGCAACTTTTCACTGTGCCTATGACCAGAAAAACTTTCAAAGAGGGAATTCTGAAAACATGCACAGGTGTTGTATATTGGATCTGATATGTGATAGAATCCTCCAGTGCCTAGTGGTTTTTAAGCTGTGCTTTTTGTAACATGAGTGAGAACCAGGTTTTGGAATAAGTGTGTGTGTGCGTGTGTGTGTGTGTGTGTGTGTGTGTGTGTGTGCACGCATGTGAGAGTGTGTGTATGCAACCATGTGTATGTGATAGGCATGTCAAAATAATTGTGGAAGCATTTGCAGAAATCTTCCCAAATTGCCAAGTGTACTAGTACTTTTTTAGAGTCAATGGTTTGCAAGAGAGTAGATTTAACACGGGACATTTACAATTTACAACATTCACACACACAAGCCAAATGCAGGAAGCATGCAGAACATCTGTCTATGCACTGGAGAGCAGAAAGATTCAATCAAGGACTGAGACCCCATGGAAATGTCCTGTGTAAGTCCATGTCTGCACTAAAAGGCTGAAGAAATCTATACTTGAACCAGGTTATGGGACTCACAGCAGAGATGAAGACCAGAGCTCCCCTGAAGCCAACAGAAGCCATCCCCGATGACAGCAAGGCCCCGAGCTCCTTCTTCGAGGAGAACAGCCAAGTTCCCCTTTGGGAGAACCAGCCACAACAGAGCTTCTCCTGGGAAACAGCCGCCGCTATCTTCCACTCCTGTTCTCCTGTATGTTGTGTCAGCAACGATTCTCAGGTGGATCCTCTACACCCGAACCACACTGACCCAGTCCAGCTGGGCGTTCCTGCTCAAGTTGACCACAATAATAAATTCACCACACCAAGCCAGAAATTGTGAACTTTTTTTCTTTTGAATGATCTTAAAGTAAAAAATCAAAACCAATGGGCTCTGCCACAATTCGCTAGTTGCTTAAATCCTCCTTCATTCTTACCATCACAATGGTTTTCACCATTTGCTGCAAAGTTGAGAAATAGTTATCCAGATGATACAATGGCTAATTCAGTAATTGACGATTTGCAACCTTTTGCTTTAGCAGCACATTTATAAGCTCAGTCTCCACAGTGAGTTACACCCTGCAGTGTTTGTCTAGATCTTATTTAGAGTCAACTCCCCCCGTTTGAACTTACCATCTGTAAGACATGGGAGAAATAGTCACATCACAACTTCCCTATTTGTACTACGTGAGTAAGGAAAGTAGCTAGTTCATAATGCTATTGTAAGAATTAAATGTGATAATGCATATATTGTACTTACAATGACCCACACATTAGCCTTGATTTGTTTACATCACATATGAGAGCCTCATAATCATTACCATCATCATCACCGCTGTTCAATACAATCTTTTTTTGTTTACATTCTCCTTTGACGGACGGCAGGTAAATTTATTAATATGCAAATAGTAGTCCTTGAGATCTCTTCTCATTAATTGTAATTCCGTCTTCCACGGCCTAAACAGACAAACAATAAATAAGTGAAGCAAACTAATCCTTCACATGATTGAATTCAGTTATTAACAGGGCCCCAATACAACTGTTTCTCCTCTGTTCCTAAGGTAACTCCCAATTTTAAGTTTTGAGAGGTACAGAAAAAAAGAGACAGATACAGTGGGAAACTTAGGAGGAAGATTAAGGAGAGAAAGAGAAGAGGAAGAGGAGAGATTTAGCCCGTTGTTCTGTGGTGCTGACCAAGTATGTCCCTATTCCTCAAATAATCTTCAAATATCATAACTCCTTCACTATTCTCTTTGCTCTTTTCCGATATTTTAGTCTTTCGTATCTTTTTAAGAGAGAATTAACCAGGTGTTCCAAAGTGTTTAAAAAAGAATAGTGGAGGACCAGCACACGTCCTCCAAAAAAAAAAAAAAGAAATGATAGTGGAGGGTGCTAGTGTTCCACCATAAACCCTGGTTATTGCTATTCGCTCTGTACAAATGTTTCTTTTCCACCTAGTCTCTTTGTGTGTAGTCTTTTTTTGTTTTTTAGCTTAAATTATTAAACTTCTTTGCCATGAAAGTTTAATAGGAAGTTATATTTTGCGTGTGTTTATTTATTCAGGTGGATTTCCTTTCTTTCAATGTCAAGGATAAAAGCTCTCCAGATAGAGATGTCTTGAAATCTCCATATACAGATAAGTAGGTAATGTGGATGAATCTTGAGGACATCAGATTCAACTAATAGATTTATACATATATTTAAAATAAAGAGGAATAGCAAGGGTACCTGTGTAATTTATTGTGCCAGTTCAGTGGTCTAGAACATTCCAAGAATGGCTTGGAAGATTTTAAAGGAAATAGTCATTTCTGTTACATAAGGAGATAACATTTTTTTTCATGTCAAAGGTTGTTTGCTTTCATGTAGTAGAATGCAGAAACTTTTTGAAAAAGGACATTATGCCACATTAAATCATGAGATTCCAAAGTACAAAGGAAACTATGTGGTGCAATACTTCTTTTTATTTTTTATTTTTTTAACTAAGAACATGTATTGGTACATTGTATATATAATGCTCACATTCATCATGGTTACTTTGTACCTGTACATGACCTATCTTGGCTTCCCTCCCTCCCTGACCACTCCCTTTCACTCAACCCCCTTTCCTATTTGCAGTATGTAATACTTGTAATACTTCTTGAGTGGTTTTACACTCAATAATTATTGCTCAGGGACTGGAGATTTTAGCTCAGTGGTAGAGCGCTTGCCCAGCAAGCACAAGGCCCTGAGTACAATCCCCAACACCCAAAAAAAAAAAAAAAAAAAATTATTGTCCAGTTAAATGTCTAAGTTTAAGACATATTTGTAGAAAAACCTAATTTTGTTGAAATTATTATTGATAATCATATAATTATATATAAATAGATTAGATATTAAAGGAATGCATCCAGCTTAATGTATTATTCTTTGAAGTTATTTATAGAAATATATGTACATGCAATGCCATAGTTCCTTGCCATACTTGAGTAGTACATAACAGAGCTTTTATAAACAGAAGGAAAAAAATTGAGCTAAAACATGGAGTGCCTGACTAGCCCAGATTTGTAAAGTTACGATTTTTTATTTCATTAAAGTTATCATTCATCAAAGGAAAAGACGCCTGAATTCTGAACTATATTATCACCTAAAGCCCAAACCTCTCAGACCGTTCCTCTATACGCTCCCTCACTGGGTCTAGGCCATTCCATCAGAAAAGCAACAAATCCCAAAGGACCATGGTTTTGTACAGCCTACATATTTTGGAACCTGTTTAACCACTTCTCAATCAATTTGTGCAGGAAGGAAAAAGTCACCCCCAAGCTATGGACTTTCAACTCTTGAGCTCTGCCCCAGCAAATATCCTGGGCAACCAAAAGATATAAGGATACCTGGTCTCTAAGCAACCTGGCTTCCATTTAGCACCTAGCTTCATAAAGCTTAATGAGGACTGGCTATCTCCTCCACTTTGGGAGAAAACAGGTTCCGTGGGAACAAAGCGTTCTGATTTTTGTGCTGTGCGAATGAAGAGATAGATCATAAAGCTGCCAACTCTGAGAAGATACCTGAACCAAGCAGCCTGTGATTACTGTACTCTATGAAAGTGCAATGAATAATTAGAAAGCTGATACTACACTGATCACTCCGAAACAATTTCATTATTCTGAATTCTACTGATGAATATGCTCTGACATTCATTTGAAGGACACAGTTTTGTCCTGAAGTCAGCGAGGGTACAGCCCCACAAACAGGACTGTCCGAATTCAGATACTGACCTTTGTGCAGTTCTGAGCAAGTTCCCGAAGCTCTCTGCACCCAGGTTTTCTCCACCATTTATGCGGGAAGAGTGACAGGACTCATCTCATGAACTGCTATGAACATTAAATTAGTTCACACTTAAAACACTCCCTGGCTACTCGGGAGGTTGAGGCAGGAGGATGGCAAGTTCAAGGTCAGCCTGAGCAACTTAGCAAGACCCTGTCTCAAAATAAAAAAAAAATTAAAAATCTAGGAATATAGCTCAGTGTTTAGTGGTGGCACCCTGCCCTGGAACAAAATAAATGCAGCCTAGAACATAAATACTGCTTATTTGTTCATTTGGAGAAAAAAAAAAATTGTCCACCCCAACTGTTTCGGAATATTCTGGGTCCTGAAAACCAGATCCATTTCCCAGGTTGAAAACTAGGCCAAAAAGGAGGCTACATGCACACCCGACAGCTGGTAATGCAGCCCCACAAGAATGAAAACTTTTACCGTTATTACGTGATTTTTACCAATATTCTTCATGATCCTGATTGCACAGTGCTGGTGTGCAGACCAGATAGGCAACAACAGAATGCTGTGTAGGGAGGACGCAAGCAGCGCTAACCCCTCCTCCCTCCCGCACTACACAGTCCCCCAGAAACCCGCATGCATCGGACGTCATGCGTGCTCCTGCCACTTGGCCAGTGAAATGCAGCAATCATCCATAAAACAGCGTTTCAGCCGCCTGCCTACATACGAGTGCACCTGCGAAGACAGCTCTTGATTGTTACTAAACAGACACGTTAAGTTTTCTTGTTGAATTCTTAACCTCGGGCTTGTGTTATTTCCTAAAATAATTTAATAAATTAAAACATTAAAAATGAAGAAAGTTTTGTTACTTATATACATTATCTACATCATATATTTTTACGTGTGACCTAAGAAAAGTCCTCTTAACTCAGTGTGACCCAGACAAACCAAAAGATCGGAGAGTGTGACCTACAGTACTTAGATTGCTGATGGACAATCTGTGGTTAGATAAGAACACAGTTCGCTCAGCGGCTTAAACTCTTCCCAAAATGCATCCTGCATTTCTAACTCCCTCTTTGGCTTTCCCTTATGACATCGCGTTGTCTCTTCCCTCCTTGTTGCACGTGAGGTATTAATTTTACTGCTATGTGCTTCTGTTGACTGAATACCAGCTCATGCCTCTGACAAATAGTATGATGTTCTGATTGTGAAATGAAAGGTTTCTAACAGAGAGTGAATGTTAATTGCACTTCATGGATGACACCCTAAGTCTTTGTTTTCTTCTTTATAATGTTAATGCATTATTCATTTTAAAATCTACAAACCCATGGAAGGGTAATGATGAACACAGAATTATTTATAATCTCATCGCCCTGAGATTAGCACTGTAAACATTTTGGTAAATTTTTAGAAGAATCTCACACAAACACATACTTCTGCACATGATAAGCTATACTGAGTATTTTAATTAGAGCGCTCACTTAGATCTGAGCACTTTTTGCTTATATGAAGAACTGTGAAGAAATGTGACTTGTGCGTATTAACCAAACTATAGAGTCTAAAGCTGGTGAAATCATACCCTAAAATAGTTGGTTTCAAGAAGCCATGAGTGTATACTGGGGTGGTGTCCATACTGCAGCGCTGCTCTCTAAGTCTTCTTGAAGCCTGGCCCGGAATTTAAAGAAGAGCCCAAGACTCTTGTACTAGATTAACTGCTGATGCTCATGCTATCGAATGAAGAACAGCCTCTTGAAAGATGATGTGCTAGATCGTGTTTTTCAAAATGAAAAATTCAGTGTTTATTGCACCATTGACTGAAGATAGTTATTTTTATTGCATTTGACATCTTAAATGAAAACTTAAATATGTTGATACACCTAATGTCTTCTTATATTATCCAGTGATAAAATTTAGAACCTTTTGGAATTTTAGTCACCTGAACTTGACATTTCCAGGGGACATAAAAAAGAAAGGTCAAGCTATACCTTCAATGCAAAAACTACAGTAGTTAGTATGCACAAGTTATATTCCTGAATAGAACAGAATCTTACCTAAGAGAAGAGGAAAGGGACAGAGTGCTATAACTAAGTGTATAATGCTCTAAACATTATAATGTACAAGATGTACATATGGTTTGGGTTGAGTACAAAGCTTAAAGGTGCTTGATTATTCTACTTTAAATCACAAATTTTGTATTCCTGGAAAAATGGCACTTTCTCCTCTTTATGTGGTGCCGGGGATTGAACTCAGGCCCTTGTGCTTGCAAGGCAAGCACTCTAATCACTGAGCTAAATCCCCAGCCACTTTCTCCTCTTTAATGTTAGCTTCTTTACAGGCAAAATATGATAAGTTAAATTTTTGTTCCAATAAAGAAATATTTATTCCCAAAGTTCAAGGTGAATCTGTTTGCTGTTAAATTAAATACTGTGGTAAGCATGATTACTTTCATTACGTTATAGGTAATCGATTTTTTAAATGATATGTACGGCCCAAGGGAAAGAATGAATACTATAATATACAGTTGA
This sequence comes from Hystrix cristata, assembly GCA_004026905.1. Classification (NCBI taxonomy): domain Eukaryota; kingdom Metazoa; phylum Chordata; class Mammalia; order Rodentia; family Hystricidae; genus Hystrix; species Hystrix cristata. The sequence goes on along the minus strand of PVJO010001687.1, from coordinate 115,641 downwards.
TTATATAGAGATTTTCTCCATTTAAAGTACCAGAGAGGAATCAGTTGAGCAGATTGTTAAACCCAGAGCACAAGCTATATTCTGAGACAGAAAAAAGGACAGAGGAGGTCACGAAAGCCTTCCAAGGTGCTCTTCCTGTGAGCATACCCTGGTTCTTCTATGATCTTTTCCCTCTGAACATCTCTTCATTAAGTTAAATTTTTGAAAAATAAGTTGTTCTTATTATAGATCAAATAAGAACCTGTAGAAAGTTTAAAAACTTTTAAATTTCTACAACCGTATTAGAAATTTCACAATAAAGCTTTTATTTATTCCAGGAACTTTTGAATATTTTTTTTTTCTGGTAAGACTAGAACTTGCCTTTCTTGCCACATTTTAGACCTCCCAGTGTACAATAGAATCAAGAAGTTTTAATGTGTATGAAAGCAGGGTAGGATAGAAAGAGAAGAACAAACAGAACACAAGCTTTGATCATTGACGTCACTTGTTCCAGGACTATAGGTAAGACAGTCCAAAAGTTCTGACTTTATGTGATTCTCATGAGCTCAATATGCGTATTAAAATATTGTGATATGTCTAGCGAAGAATTTGGTGGTGGTGAAAGCAAACTCAGATTCAAAAACCATCCCTCCTCCAAGAAATATAGTATTCTATCAAGTAGATGCTAAAAAATTACACACAAAAATTTTTATTTGTGTCATGCACAACTAAAGTAATAATAGGTAAATTCGTGTTTGGTAAAGTACATGTGACGTAAGGATGCCATAGAATTGGAGAACACGCAAGGTCTACAATTTTTGCAGTACGATTTGAACAACAAGCAAGAGTTTGGTTCACTTTACTTTTCTACTTCCTTCCCCACAATCACTTTCCCAGTAAAAAAAAAAAAAAAAATCTGAAGAGTTTTTTGCTTTGATGCTGTAAATTTCAGCTGGGAAGTATTAGGCAAGGCCCCTGCCAATGGTGGAGAGAATTCTCAGATGATAACCAAAACCTCCCTGCCCAGGAACCCAAGAAAGTCATTTTGAAAAGGCCTGAAAAATCTTCACCTTAGCGCAGAGGTCTCGTGAGCAATACACCCCTCCAACGGAGCTTTCACTACTGTGAAACCTTCTGTTTTCTTAGGATGTGATTTCCTCCTGCACGGCATGAAGTTAGGAAAGACAAAGGGTAGCCAAAAATAAGAGTTTGTGTTTCCATAGCGCATATTTATACAGCGTATATAAATAAGAAGATGTTCTGTCCCAGTATAGGGCAAAGAAATATATGGATCTTTTTATGAGTTGGGTTTCTGAAAGCGCAACCAAATGAAAGAATGTGGGGGTGGAACCCAATATAAATGCAAAGCTAGAACAAAAAAGAACCACCTACAAAAACCCTTCCTTAAAAAGCACCCATTCCTAAAGAAGATGCAACTCATGTAGGTTCACACAGAGATTTACTACCTACCCACTGTGGCCTGACAAGGGCTTCTGCCAGAGAGAATCTTTAGCCCATGAGGCTTAAAAACAAAAGCATGTTACATGATATCATGTAATACTAAGTATTTAACAGAAGTTGAGGTGTTGGGAGCATATGATTCTATCCCCAAGGGTTACATTTTTGGAGGAGGATTTGAGAATCAAAATTCAGAGGAAGACAAGATAATTCCTAAGTATCTCAAGTGTTAAATTCATCCGTAACCTTTTGTGTTTATTTATGTTGATATTATGAGATGGATGTTATGTTTCTTGTGCATACACACTGAATTTATATATCATGTAGACATATATATTTGTATATGTATATGTGTGTATAGTTATATTTTAAAATGCATAGAGGGATGCAAACTGAATGGGCTGCTTTTCCATTTGCTGTCTCCCTAGTACATGGCAAGAGTAGAATAACCATGGCTTCTTAGCATGAAATGATAGCAATACCTTCCAGTCACGGAGGCAGCCCAAGCTCCCTGGACAGTGGTACTGCCTTCAGTGGGAATTATTTCATGAGTGGGCTGATATGCAAATTACAGACTTCTCCCCTTGCTGATGGCAGCCCTTCTCTGTGCCCAGGATCTTTCTTCAGGGAGCTCCTCCCAGCCTTATGGATGGGCATGCCAGGAAACCGTCCTCCAACCTTCCCAGCTTCCAGTGTCTGTCTGAACCTGTGCCTTTAGCAGATCTATAGTCTGCGTTTCTGACACTGACAAGTGAACAAAAGGCACAGAATATGAGGGAAAACCTACCAACTTTGGATTCTGTTTAAACCACAGAAAATGAACACAGACTATATTGTCAACCTAGAGAGAGATGACTCTTCGTTTTAGGTGTTATTTTGTTTAAATTTTATGAGTCATTTGAAACATTTCCGGAATGTTAGAGATTTTACTTTCTCCACTTCATGACTTTCAAATTAATGTGATTTAAAAAAAAAATGCTGTGATGGTATTCACAACAAAAATATTAATAAATTGGGGTTCTGACTAAAATGAGGAAAAGTAGACCCCATAATGTATCAAGCATTGTATTAGATACTTTATATCAGTTTCTCCTATGTATACATTTTTATATCAATCCTATATGCCAGATATTATTATGAGAAAATTAAGCTAAAGAAAACTTAGAAAAATATATAAAGTACTAATAAAATATGTGTCACTTTTCGAAGGCATGGGTGTGTCTAACTATGGCACGACCCATAATAATATTCATTTTGACACTAATTAAAATGGAAGTACATATTCTTGTATCCCATGGCAGTGACACCCAAAGATAGCTTCCTAGTTTAAATTAAATTTACTTCTGTTATTTTTAATGTTTGCTTAAGGAAGTGTGAAAGGGAAATTATACATGTTGATTATTCTAGGACTTCTCAGGGGACTTAGACTCTTGCTCTATGTCCTGTGACTTTAAGACAGAATGCAGTGGGCCACTCTGCCCAGGATGTAAGTACAGACAGAGTATCATGTGAGCTGCACGTGTTTGCTAGAAAAAGCAATAAAGAAGCAAAGACTGCACCTCTGTGTGGCAAGAGTGTAAACATGAGAATAAGGAGAAGTAGCTGCCTGTCTGCCCCTGGCTCTCCTGTCTGCTCTTCATCCCTTTCCCTCCTCCTTTCCTTCTCCTTTCCTTCTTTTAATCATTCAATCATCCTAAGTACAGATGTTCCCCCTTTTCCACAGGAAACAGATACCAAGAGCCCCAGTGGATGCCTGAAAATATGGGCAGTTTTGAACTCTGTATATATTATGCTATTTCCACAGGTACAGAACTATGATAAAGTTTAATTTATAATTTAACCACAAAGAAGAAATGAATAATTGATAACAGAATAATTATAATACATTGTAGGCAAAGTTATTTCGAACGTATGAATCGTGTATTTCTGGAACTTTCCATATGATATTTTCAGTCTACAGTTGACCATGAGTAACTGAAAGAGAGGAAGGAACTGTGAGGGGAGGCCCTCCCCCAGTCATACTGGCTCTACGCCAGCAGCAACGTGCGCTCTCTCCCGGAGGCTGCTGGCTCAGACCCCATCCTACCTTGTTGGCTTGTCTCTACTCTGCGAGCAGGTCCTAAGTTTTCCCGTTCTTCTCCATCTGGTCTGACTACCACAAGCTCTCTGTTCTATAACTGCTGCTGTTGTTTTCTTGCCTGAGAACAACAGCTGTAAAGTTCATTGATACTTTTCTTCTCAGTTTTGCAGCGCCCCTCAAGACCTTTCTCTGAACCGGGATGCTAAATCTTGGAAATGAGTTATGTCTGCTTACATGTTCCCTTTCCCTGCCCTTCTTGATGCCTTGTGGCTTGAACTGGGTCTGTTAACACTGAGTGAACTTTGGTGTTATGGTTTATATTTACATGTCCCCCAAAGCCTCCTGTGTCGATAGGAGAGGCTTTGGGGAGGTGACTGGGTTATGTGGGTTATAGCTGGCTTGCTGTTAGGAAGTGGGGTCACGGAGCCATGGCCTGGAAGGTTTTTACCTCCCCCCCATCCTCCCTTCATCTCTCTCTCTGCTTCTCCTCCACGATGCCTGAGCAGCCCTCCTGTGCTCTGCCTTGGAGCCAACCAACAAGGACTGAAATTCTACAAACCATCAGCAAGAATAAACCGCTCCTCTTTTGAGTTACAGGTGTCAGATAGTGTGTCCCAGAGATGAAGAAAGTGACTAAGACACTTGGCTGGCTTATATATTGCGGCTTTCTTAGAAAAAGGTGATTGCCTGGAACTTTGATTCTGTCACTTTTGGGGGACTGGGGTCACTCTGCCTAAGATCTCTTAATGGCCCTCCTCAGAGGGATAGACTCTTGTCTGTGTCTGGCAGATGTTCGTCACTGTCACTTTGCAACTATGATCCTGTCCTCCTTCAGAAATGTGCAACATAGTTCTTCCTTCCCATTTATACTGTTGTTTGCCATCCTGTGGAGAACTGCCAAACCAAAGTGCCTCGACACCGCCACCATTGCAAAAGTAATGACTCCCAAATTCAATGGGTGGAAGGTCATGTGTTGCACTTAAATGTCACCCAAGATAACCGTTCTGCTGTCTGCTTAATCATCTTTTTCTTAGAAAGCCGCAATGTGTAAACCAGCCAAGTGTCTTAGTCACTTTCTTCATCTCTGGGACACAATATCTGACACCTGTAACTCAAAGGAGGAGCGGTTTATTCTTGCCCATAGTTTGTAGAATTTCAGTCCGTGTTGGCTGGATCCAAGTGTGATGAAGTAAAATTAACGGTGGAAATACCCGTTTACTGATGAAGTCGTGCTGTGCTGCTTCGGGTTATGAGAATGTTAAGTTTCAACCTAAGGATATCAAGGCTAAGCGAATATATTACGTATCCTAAATTCAATAGGCTTAGATTAAAAGAAGGAAAAAAAATGGAAGCAAAGCTCTTGTAAATAAGGAGAGGAAGAGGAGCCGAAGGGAGGGAAGGGGAATGGGAAACAAAGAAGCAGCAAGATATATCATGTGCAAGTACAAATTCCCTACGACGAATGTGATCATTATGTATATCTAAAATGTACCACTAAAATAAAATTTAAAAAAAACTCAAGACATAGTTCTTAAAGGTTATTAGTATTCCAGTGATCAATCTGGTGATATTTTTTGCTAGTGGGCGTTGATCTCAGGATCTCCACACTAAATAATATCCCCAGTCCCTGCGTTTTGCTTTATTTTGTTTTGTTTTGTTTTGTTTATTTTTGAAACAGGGTCATAGTAAGTCATTAGGTTGCCCAGTCTGGACTAGAATTTGTGAACTTCCTATTTCAATCTCCTAGAGTGCTGGGATTATAGGTGTATTCTCTTATACATGTTTTAAACTTGCAGTTATTTTTAACCTCATAAACACTCATTTAAAAAAAGATATACTATATATGGGAATTGCAAAGCCTGTGGCATCCGTACTTCTTCAGGTTTGAAGGTTCTTTTACCTATGACCCTTGATATTTTCTGTGACTCTTAAATTGACTCTTGAAGTGTGTTTCCTGTATTTACTTGCCCCTTTTGATTATAACAAATGACTGACAACTGTAAAATTCATAATATAAATTAGCACTAATTAATTTGGGGCCAGATACATGCACATATAGAAAAGGGGAGTGAGTAGCATATAAGTTCAGTAATATAGATACTTTTCAAAGAAATCTAGACATTTTTATACAATGAAAACAAGACCTGTGATTTACAACACAGTGGAAAAGAAAATAAACATAGATCAATATCAACCTATATAAATTTCAAATAAGAGAATATTATTTTTCCTATTTAATGTAGTTGTTGCAGAAATTGTGATTCCAATTAATTAAAGTCAAAAAGCCCTTGGGTAACATTGTGGCTTGACCACTAGTTAACAATTTAATTTTGATCAAGTTTCTTGACGTTGTCTCTGAATCAGTTTTTTTATGTAAAAATAATAGTGGTAAATATGTATTTCACGGTCTTTGTTAAGAATTACAGGAGGTTGCACTGAACATAAAACATTCATAATAATGTGTGGCACATAGCAAAAATGTTATTTTGCTTTTTGTTATCATAATTTATTTAACTACATATCAAAACAAGGTAAAATTCTAATTGCAAACAAACAGTTGCTGTTATGAAAATGAGTTGCTATTTTTAGAAAAAAGCCCAAATGGTTCAAGTCTCCATGATCTGACGCCTTAAGAAAGAGACAATGACTAGGACTCCCTAAAATTCAGAATCAGTAATGAATGCAATTTTCAAACATCTTGGTGGCCTTTTTCAAAAGCTATGTTTTTATTAAAGTTTTCACAAGTTTCAAAGGTTCTCCAGAATTATCATGAACAATTTAAGCTTTCCTGTAATTCTTTCAAAGGAAAACCTAAAGTTAACAAGATTGCCGAATGCCAGGTTGGTGGCTTTGAAAACCCATTTTCTTTGCCATTAAAAATATTTATCTTTAGTTACAGCACAAACTCATTATCTAGAGAATATAGATGGAGGCTATTTAGCTAATGCGTATTTTTATTCTGAAATACAATGAATTATGTCACACCAGGCAGTTCAGATTTATTTGGATTAACGAATATAGACACAACCCTTAATTACAGTGCCTGAAATAATGGCCCACATCTTTCATTTGCTCTGGAGTAATGTAAGTTGTTTAAGAACTACTTTAAAATTCTTAGAGTAAATTGATTTTAATTTTGAATCCTAAATTATTTCAGTGTTTGATTAAAAAGCCTTAGGTGATCTCATTCAATCTGTATGATTGATTAATTCCTTTCCCATTCTCAGATGATACAATGTGGACAACATTAAGTGAAGCTTTTTCTTCTGTGATTGTCACAAGGAAGAAAATGGTGGAGGAAACTGTTTAAGACACAGTGGAAAATAATAGGATTAAAAACAGCTAATTTTATTGTTTATATTTGTGGATCTGGGTGAATGTATTAAGCATGTGTAGAAAGTGAAAAGTTGGAAGACTTAGCTAGACCTTCCCAGGAGTGGTCAGACTAAAACAACTTTTAGGTATCAATGGGCACTGGCTCCCAATTCAGCCCTTATGGTCATTTTGACAAAAGTCAAATAGAAGTACTTACTGAGTCAAGAAGGCTACTGGAAAAACTTAACCATAAATCTAAACTAGTATTAATGGCATAATTTTAATTCCATCTCTTGAAAACTGTGTCATTGTGATGAATTTTAATGTTTGAAGCTTACATTTTTTAAAAGATACTCCAAATAGGTAGAACAATTAAGGAGAAATAATTTCATTGACTAGTTCTTATGAGGAAGGATAATTTCTGAAAATATTTTCTCATTTTTAACTCCTTATGAAACTAATCTGCTACATATACATTCTAGAAGTTGCTTCAGAATCTCAGGAAGATTTTTATCTGCCTGTAAGCACAACTTTTGAACAAGATATGCACTCAGTCATCCGAATCCTTTTAGATCAAAAATCTCAGTGTATTCCATAGCTTTTCAGGAATCTACATTTCTAAGTGTTTTTTTTTCCTTTTTTCATCATCCACTCTTTATTATTTTTATAATTATTTATCTTCTTCAAACATAAAATCTTCAAACAAATTTCAACCTAAAAATGAGCAGAAAAAAGTGAGGCTGAGAAACAGGGCTGGTTCCAGAGAATTGTGACTTTGGCAAAACTTTTCTTTGTCTTTCCCACCTTTAATTCATCCACTAAGTCCTGCTTTCCTTTAAAGCTTTTGATACCGATTTCTGCAGACTTCTGGAACTGTAAATGATGCAGTTTATATAAGAAAATGAAAATGACAAATGAGAGAATTATAGTCTGGCAGCCACATATATCCAGGGGGCAGATTCTGCTGTAGAGAAGAAGATACGTAGCTTCTGAAGATGTAGGTCACTCAGGACCCTGCTCAGGTGCAGGACCGATGTGGCCTTTGGAATAAACATCCGTACCCAACATGGCACACCGATGGTACTGAGCAACCTACTTTCCTGGCAATTGTTTTCTTTTGGCACGTAGAAGGTGGTGAACTAGAAGAAACTACTTTTTCCCAGTCCTTTCTTTCAGCAGATTTCACACTGTATTGCTGTGGTTTACATTCATCTTCTTAGGCATAAATGTGACTGCTGGTCATGGAGAGGAAAGCCTAAAAGACAGCAGGTGCCAAATCCAGCTCAGTCAACGAAATTTAGAGAGTCTATATCTGCTTCTACAACTGGCCCAGCACGTTGATAAATCAATTGGCTAAAAGTTCGTAGGACAAACAAAGAAGTTTTGCAACTGACCAACTTTGGGTTGCCTTGTGTTATGTTTATTCTTCATAGCACAGTCTTTAATTGCATGGCAAGAACACGATTGGCATATATCAAATTCATGGATTCTCTCACTCTGCGATTTTATGGAGCTGGAAGCATGAGGAAATCCTGCAATGGAGGCAGATGTACCTTGCATAAGGCGGAGAGAATTAAACTAGCCATGCTTCTGCCTAAAGAACATAGTAAAGTGCCTGTTTCTGGGTGCTGCATACATCAGCTGTGGGCTGTGATTCCTGGACTCGGCTACTTCCACTGGGCTGCAGGAGGAGGCAGGACAAAGTCTTCGCCCACTGCGGAGACGTGTAGCTCACAAAGCGCCGTGGGTCAAGTTGCAGCAGGAGCAATGGTAAATACATGCGAATGAGTCAAGGCTGGATTAAAACAAAGAATGTAATTCATGGAAACATCTCAAATGTACATGTTGGGATGTGCTGAACAGTCGACTTGAGTGGATTTGTACCAGCATGTGAAAGATTTACATAATTGTGAACTCGTGCCCAGAACACAAATGTAACTTAAATTTACAACCCTGGAACCAAGGAAGCTGCACACAGAGGCAGAAACAATTGATGGTAAACAAAAACGATTAGTACCTGTGAATAGTGTTAAACAGTTAATGAACTGCAGTAGTATGCTGCTAGGACAAGAGGGGATTGTCTGGTCTCAGGAGTCAGATCGCTGAGAAGCAGCCCACGTGTCTCCCTCCCAGAGATCACACTGTGCCAATGAAGGTGGTAACTTGGATTCAGCTCAACTGCAAGCGCTGAAGAATGTAGACCGAAATAGTCGGTTGACTCTCTCTGCCATCTAGCAGCCTCTTTGGGGCATCCACCGATGAATGACCTGCCCACTCACTAAAGTCAAAGTGTATTTCTCCTCCTTTAGACCAGTCCTCTCTCCTGACTCTTCTGCTTCCTAGATCATTCAGGCCATGACTCTTCCACCACCCTCTTCCCTCCCATAATTTAAACATTTATAGAGTCACATGCTTTCTCTTCTGAAAAGCCTCCAGAACCGATCGCTGCCTTTCCTTTCTGAAGTTCAAGCACCTATTACCTTGCACCTGAAATATTGCCACAGGCTCTTAACCATTAACTCATCTCTTTCTTCATCTCTCACTCCTCCAGCCAACAGTTTTTATTTGACACTCCATCTTCTTAAATGTCCCTACAGTCATATTATTCCTTCAATCAAAAACTTCAGGGTCTGGGGATTTAGCTCAGTGGTTAGAGTGCTTGCCTAGCAAGCGCAAGGCCCCGAGTTCGATCTCCAGCTCCCAAAAAAATCCAGAAAAACCTTCAGTGGTTGCTCATCTCCTTCTGTTTCAAGTGAAATCTCCTCAGTCTAGCACTTCACATCCTTAAACTACATTTCCAATCTTATTCCCCATTAGCATATAAAAGTAGCTACACCCTAGAACACAATTTCTTAATTTTAGTGCTCTCGACATACTTGACTGGACGATTATTTGTTGAGGAGATTGTACTGCTCATTGTGGAATGGTTAGCAGTGCCTCTGATCTTGCCTCGCAAATGCCTATAGCATCCCCTAGCCATCTGTGACAAACACAAATAATATCAGACATTTGTTCTCGGGAAGCACGACTCTTTCCCTAGATGACATAGCTCACTTGTGGTCATCAAGATGTACTTTAGATTTTGCATGTCTGTGTGTGTGTGTTTATACTCAGCTCTGTGCTTGGAATGACCTACCTACAATCTGTACCACCTAGTAAAATCATGTCCACTATTTCTGATTTATCTCAATAGCCTGTAACCAAATACTTCCTTCATTTTTCATCAGTATTTATGAACATAAGTATCTTCCTTCCTCTTTGGGCCACCACAGCACTTTAAATAATACTTAAATCATTTATTTTAATTTTGACTTTTCTTCATTTAATTTGGCTTCTAAAGAATAAACACACAAGAAAATTTCTGGCCTGTTATTTAGATGTCTAAATATTTATGGCAGGATTTGAACAAATTACTGTCTATTTTGTTTGAGCTTTACTTCCCTCACTTTTGTTTAATGCCTCGAGCAAATCTATTGCATCTTATTCCATAAAGATTTTACTGGTTTATAAATGCTCTAAGTCACAGTTCTTATGGAGTCTTCTCAGTTATTCTACCCATAAATACAGTAATGTGACACTCTCTTTCATCAAATGTGAAAAAAAAAAAAAAACTTACAGCCTCTTTAGACAGCAAAAAAGACAAAAATAAAAACTAGAGGTAGCAGGACCTTAAAGACCATTGGACCTTCCCCTTCCCCTTTACTTAAGGTAGCAGGAATGTTGAAAAGGTAAATGACTTTCTTGGGGTGATGGCTCTAGTCTGTAGCGGGAAGGACACAAGACTCCTGTTCAGCACATATTGCAATAGACCAGCTGTTCCTCATGTGACAGCGCTGGGCCAGTATCACATGCTCAGCCTGGGAAACAGAAATGTAGCTTCTCGAACCTCGCCTTGAACATAGAGGCAGAAACAATTGATAGTAAACAAAAACCATTAGTACCCGTGAGTAACGTTAAACATTGAATGAACTACAGTACTATGCTGCTAGGGAGCATAGTACTGCCGCACTTTGGGAGAAGCCCATCTGTGTTTGGAGTAGTGCAGATGTTCTCGATTCCTACCTCATCAGAAAGACTTGGAAGATCTGCTCCAGTACAGAGCGATTGCTCACCGTGGGCAATATTAGATGAAGGTTAGATTGTGCCAAGCTCGCAAAACCAGACTGAAGAGCAGCTGTGCTCAATACCAGATCAACAAGCTAACCTATTTCCTAGAACTTATAACTCAACCCAGAGTTCCTCTGTTGATGCAGTAAAAATTTTTTAATCTACTTTAGTTACTGTAGAGTCTGTTTCATTGTAAGGTAGCATAATGAATCTTATTTCCATCAGATTTAAAATAAGAATGTACTAAAATTCACGCAGCTTTGATTGTTATCATGTATTACAAGGTACAGAAGTACTGTACAGGGATATGAGGGTAGAAAAAGAAGTAAAAGCATGTTAAGTTTGTGTCTTATTGAAAAAATAAGTAAAAATGCTAAAAAGTTCTAGCAGAGTGATTTGCTTTAATACAGTAGTTAAATATATCAGCACAACTACTAAAATAAAACAAATTGGATGCATATTTATTTATAAGGCAACATAAGAAAAAACAAAAGCAATTCAAGGCAATGAAGGGTATAAGGGAAGAGAAAAATGCAAAGAAATAAGGAAATGGAAAACACATGCATGTTCATGGTAATTGCACATATTTTTCTCAAAATTGGTATAAAAATCAGATATATAGAAATGATGTAAAAGTAAAAATTTAGGGAGAGAGGAAGGCAAAGTGGATCAGTATCAAGAAAACTAAAACAGTATAATTATATTCATATCTAAAAAAATATTCCAAGGTGAAAGCAAAAAGTGGGTTATTTTATTTGATAAAGTTGCAACACTCCAATAAGTTTCAAAATCATGAATCCGGATGCACCTATCCATATATCATTGAACTATACAGAAAGCAGGTGGCATTGGAAATACAAATAACTATGTACTACTTCAATGTCATTAGTAGACTTAAGCACAAATAGCCATGCCACTAGGATACACACAGTAATAAAGAGATTAAACAGATAAAGGTGTTTAAGGGCATTGCATATTTGAGTTATATAACTAACAAGCATATAAATGTTTAAAGTATGCACCTAATAAAGAGGAAACATACTTTCATTTCAAGTAACCATAGCATATTCATAAATATTGGCCATTATGTTTTAAATAAATTAGTAGTTTCCCTGTTTTGTTCAATAGAACTACAGTTCAATAGAACTACATAGTGAAAACAAAGAGATAACCTCTACACTACATAAATAAACATCCAGCTAATAATTTAAAACACTCTCTTCATAACGAGTAGGTTACCACAATCTACTTAGAAATATTTTTAAAAACTATGAGAAGGCAAGATATAAAATCTATGGATTTTGACAAAAACTGTACTCATATGAACTTTTGTGGGCATTCATTCATTTATTATAAAACAAAAACTGGGAACTATCAACTGTGTGTTAACTCAGTATTGGATAAGACATAAAAATATTGTATTTTCATTATAGGAAATAGGCAAATTGCAAAAGACTTATACATGAAGATATGAGGATCACCCACGATCTTACATTCATATTTTTTCCCTCCCAATAACTCTAGATAATGGACAGAAAATCAGGCCCAATGCCCCAAATTGTGTGATTTCTCCACAGTTTCAGGGCTGATTTGCCCCCTCTGGTCTTGCCAGTGGCATTAGAGACTCTTAAGAGTGAGGACTCCAGGTATCTCTGCCCGGTAAATCCAGCTTTGCGTGTGTGTGCACAGGTGTCAGGGGAGTGTGGGAGAGTATCTGCATGTGTCATGGTGGAACTACAGGCAAAATGAAAGCTCTCGCGCCTCGTCAGGAATTCTGCATTCCTGTTCAGGGAGTCTTTAAGAACAAGTGTTTCATTTCAACTAATTTTCCAGAAAGATTTCAGTGACATGCAAATTTGGTAAAGAAATGCCCTTCAAAACCCAATCATGAAAACAGCAAGGGAAAACATGTCTACAAAAACGTGAGAGTGACAGTATTTCCTGGACTCCAGTGGGGAAATCCATTCAGACATGGTGTGGGGCGGGGGGAGGTTTTCTCACGGAGTTAGGACTGCTAGAACCAGTACCAAACCTCTGCCACGCAGCAGGACAATTCTGGTTTGGCCTAAAGTTCTCGGAAAGGCGCACCTCCTGCTCTTGGTAAACGGATGTGCTTTAGGGCAATAAGATCTTTTGCTCAGCGGAAGTCACCTGGGACACCTAATGCCTTTCTTGTTGGGACATTGATCCTCCTAGAGTAAAAGCAGAAAAGCTGCACTCTTCTCCCAGAAAGAACGAAAATAAGAAACAACTAGCATGTCCACACAAGCTGAGAAATCCTACCCTGCTTGCCCTTTGAATAGAGTCCAATGCCCCAAGATAAAGGAAATCCACTCTGTAATCTGATAGGCTTGTTACCGAGCATTTTGCCAAGAACAACGCCTTCCCTTCACATATTGCCAGAGTCCAGGTGCATGTGCTCCAACCTTAGAGATTCAAGCACAAAAAAGGAAAGAAAAAGCAACAAAGCAAAGCGCATCTTACCATTTGATGTAACATGATGGGTAATGTTATAGATTGTCTCAGCAAGAATGCAGAAGAGTCCCACATAGACACTTTATTGGAGGTCTTTGGGCTTAATTGCTAAGGTCAGAGCATAAATATAGAAATCTAAAATTAGATTACTCTAATTACTGTTCTTCTTCTCCCTCACTCCCCTGCAAGCTCCTTGCAAAGGGTACCTTGCAATCTCCCGTACCTATCATGGTTCTGGGCAGCTGATGCTTGGTAAATGTTTTTCAAAATAAGAAAAGCTTTTTTCTGATGGACCTAAATGTTTGGAATTTAGAATAAAGACGATCTCAAATGAAAAATTGCTACTATAAATATGCAAATTGCCAACACACAACAATGTATAATTTACAAAGCACTTTCACACAAACTATTACCTTTCAAATCTCACAAATTCTGTTCCATTTTTATTTTCCTATGAGTCAATCAAGGATCAGAATCCTTAAGAAATTTGTGGAAGGCGACATGTTTGCATCCATTTGTCTCTAGAAAATGAATCAGATTACAAATAATATTTCACCACCTGGAGTGGAATACATCTTACACAGAAATAAAAAGATAGGGGAGAAGTAAAAAAACTATAAAAACTCCTTTGAGAATTTCTTAGAATTGAAGACTTCCTTTGAGAAAACATATATGTGAAATTATTGTGCATGTGAGTACACACCTGAATATATATATACGATCAGCTATAACATATAAAATCATAACGACTTTGTATCAAATGTCCCGCTGTTACGGATTTGACAAAAAGAATTCAGTGGCTACGGGGGCTGAGTTGGAGATTAAGCCAGAGAACTGAACAGCAGGAATGTGTATTGAGTACTCAGGAGTCCCCAAGACCTCCAAGATTAAAGAGAAGGGTTTTCTTCTAGAAGCTAGAGAGAGGAGCTGGGGATTTAGCTCAGTGGTTAGAGCGCTTGCCTAGCAAGCACAAGGCCCTGAGTTACATCCTCAGCACCTAAATAAATAAATAAATAAATAAATAAATAAATAAATAATAAAAATAAAAGATAGAGGATAAAATCAAGACATGGTGCATCAAAACAAAGATATGTTGGGCTTCCAAAAAATAGAATGGATTCCTAGAAAAGGCAAACTTAATTCATACTTGCAAAAACTGATGGGTGCTTTCCTTGGACTGAATGTGGTTGAGAACGATCGTGGAAATAGCATGGCGATTGTGGCACAGTAACCACAGTGTGCACCTTTGTAACCATAAAAGATAATTAAATGACCAAAAAAGAAAAATCAAAGTTGAAACCAAAGATCAATTTCCAGACTTCTGAAACTTGACTACCAAGATACTGTGCATGTTTACATCTTTAAGGAAGGAATTTGTATATAGAAGAGATCAAAAAGTGAAGACACTGCTTGACCTTGGATTTATTTGAAAGAAGAATCCCTAACCTGGACAGTGTTTACCCACCCTTTGTCCAGGAGAAAAGATTCCCATCTGATAATGTGGTGTGATTCCCCCAGTGGAGTCACATCCTCCGGGGAGTTGTAGTTAAGACACTGTCTTTGTTTGCTAACATCTAACAGTTAATTCACACGACTTCTTACTCTGATCCCAAGATTTACTGAGTGAAAACATACACCAAGTAGAGTCTTCATGTGTGTGATTCCCTCAACATTCATAGTTTTCTCTAAAAATGAGTATTTTGGGTCTATATCTCAGTCTCTCCCTGGTTGATTCTTAATGTGCCAATGGAACCGTATTGCTGAGTTTAGGAGACTGAAAACAAAAACACAAACTGTGGTAATTAAACTTTATTTCTCTCTGCATCTTACTGGTACACTTCTTGTGGAAAATAAAAAGAATTTGTATAATTAGAAAGCTGCCTATTTCTAATAAAGGAGATCTCACTAACTGCATGGCCATCTGTTTTGTTCAGTACCTAAATGAGTTTTTCCATAGAAATATGATCTACAAGGTAAGTCTGATGTTCTTCATGGACTATGTCCTGAGAGTCCTTCTTCCAATTTCCATACAAAATTTTCTGTAAAACTGACATTGGTTAGGAGTGGATTTCAATAATCATTTGGAAAACTCAAAGACAAGTTGAGTTCTTTGAACAGATTGGTGTGGAGTGAAAACCAGAAACAAAAGAGAAGCAAGAAAGACAAGACAAAACAGAAAACCAAAACCAAGTACATTTGAACCCAAAGCCAACAGAAGACACCGCTAACGTTTTAAACTGTATTTGAGGAAGCTTCCCCACTGTGGTTGCTGTGTTCCTCTGGACACAAAGATCTGGAAAGTCTAGATTCATTAACGTAAACATCTCAACCTTAGACAGTGAAAAAAGTTCTTTGGTTCCTTTTTTTTTTTTTTCTTTTCTTTGCAAGCATTAGACATTTAAGCAACGTAGCCAGTCTAGTTTTGCAAATGGCACTAGCTGAACTAGCTAGATTTTTTACCTGTGGGCTGCCAACTCTCCCAAAGGGAAAAGTCCTTTCATATTTTACTCATATACAGGACTTATTTGCCTTGCAGAAAGACTGAGTTGAGGGCCTTCACATATAGTTCTCCAAATCAAGAGCTCAGAGGAGGCATATTCCCAAAGAGCAGCAAGCTGTATCCTTAATGAGCAGACACACCTTGTACCTTTGCATTTTCCATTTTAAGTAAATTCTATATCGCACACAACTTCATGCAAATCACTTAGCAGGAAGTAGCAACCTAAGGACGTTTCAAATCATGCCAGCATGCAGGTCCAGGATTGCCTTTTTTTGCTAGTAAGAAAATGTATTGTTTCCTTCCACCAAATGTAAATTATCAGCCCCTTAGAAGGTGTGAAAAAGACCCTCCAAATTCTGTACATTTCCCCCTCAGGTGAATATTGCAAAAACAGCCACCTTTTTGAGGTACTTAGTCTTCCCCACAAATACCCCCATTGTTAAATGAGCTGTTACTGCAAGTAGCAACAGGATTTAGGGAAAAAAAAAAAAAGATCTTGTTGGTCTCTTCCACTAATTGCTCTTTTGGCATTCTCCTGTCCACTTCTTTTTATTATCCTACAAAATTACCATAAACCTACAGCATGTTTTAGACCAGTAAATGCCTGATGGCAGAGAGATTTCAGTTGACCCTGTTAAGCCCACGTGGCCCACTCTGACCATATGCTGGAAATGGATCCTGTTAACAGATATCTAGTATGAGACAAAAAAGGTAGAAATGCAGAAGAAACCCTTGTTTCCTCATCTTGGTAAATCTGGGCCTCACTTCAGTAAAACAGCAAATTTGGCCTCTTCCCCAAATAGTTCAAATGTCTTCAAATGGAAAAGAGATGGGAGCTGTAGACAGAGGCAAAAGTACATACTGTATTTATAATCCAACACAGCTTTTTATATAATTACATCCCTGTGCACTTTTTATTTTTGGTTCTTAAATAAAGTCACTCAGATGAAATTAAAATATGCAGAGAAGGTGTTTCGATGCTTCTTCCAGTTTCTATGGCAACTTTGGGACATCTCATTCTTCTGCCTCATTGGCTGTGAGTGTAATGTTGGCTACAACTTTTAGGTGATTCTGGAAAAGGCAGAGAGAAGCAGGGAGAAGCAGGGAGAAGCTCTTCCCTGGTCTTATGGCCACCAGAAAATACATTTCAGGATAGAAAAAAACTCCGGCATGTTTATTCACTTTTCCTTTGGCTGGTTATGAGTAGTTGCTATCTGACAGCGCTTTTGCCAAGAGTGTTTTGCTAAGGATTGTGTAGACTTGCCTTTGAAATTTCTCTGTTGGTAAATAATCTGTTTTTAATGAGTAAGAACTTGAGGCAGTGATCTATGTATTTTTAAAGAAATTCTATTTAGTGAGAGATACTCTTTGTTGCAGGAGCAAATAAAGAACAGCTTAACTGGGGTTTTATATAGAGAATTATCTTAGCACAAATTTGAAAAGCACAAGTCAAATAAAATTATAAAGTAGGAGATTTGATTGATTTGTTTGTTGGGCAGGAGTGAGCTCAAACACTTGTCCAACGGTTGTCCTTTGACCCTCGTGTCACGACTGGGGAGGTGCAGAGGCAAAGATGATTCAGAGAACTAATCAAACCAGAAGCTGGGGTCAGAGCAGTCACTTAGCATAGAAAAGTGAGAGGACAGGTCTATGAGAACAAAGTCCTTACAAAATCAATTTGAACTTTAGGAACAAGCGTTTCCAAGTTTTAGAGTGAACCTTACATTAAGCAACTGTTTTAGTATCCAATAGCTTTATTGTGATATTATTGGGAATTACTTCTAAATAGTAGTACGGTGGCAACAAAAATACAGTACCTGGCACATAAGAGAGACCTGAAAATATGTGGAAGGAAAGAAGGAGGTGAGAAGAGGGAAACAAGGAAAGAGAAAGAGAATGGGAAGAATTAAAGAAAGACCAGGGAACAGGGAAGGAAGAAAGGGAGGAGGAAGGGAAGAAGGAAGAAGGGAGGAAGGAAGGGAGAGACGGGCGGGACGAAGAGAGGAAGGTAGGGTATATAACAGACTTTTAGAAAATTACTATATGACAAAATTATTAAATATAAGCTTCTAGAGCGAGGTTTAGAAGAGAAGGAAATTATATATATTATTACATTTTAAAGGTTTACACTTTCTACATTTAAGATAATATGAAGCTGAGAAAACATTTGACTCATTCAGCTTACATATTAACATGAACGTTTTTGATTACTATCTAGAATTCAAAGGCAAAACTTATCATGAAGTAGAAGAAAGAGAGATGGCGTTTTATGTGGGCTTTTTTGTTTGTTGTTTTTAGGCTACATCTTTTATTTATAAACATGTGAGATGTCCTTCAAAACCATCCTATCAGAATGCCGATTACGTATCTAAATCTGTTTCCTTGGTATGACATATTTTTTAGGGCCTGCAGGGTCATTTTGAGACATATCAGAGCCACAAACAATTAAACAACCAAATCACCTTATTGCAAGTTCTACATGGTCATACATTAGTTATTTTGTGCAAAATGATATTTGCAATCTTCTATTTTTGTTTTTCGGTTTTTTTCTTTCCTTTTGTTTTGAGACAGGGTCTTGCAGTGTAGTGCGGCCTGCCTTGAACTCACTCTGCAACCCCGGTTGGCCTGAACTGGCAGAGAGCCTCCTGCTTCGTCTGCCGAGGGCTGGGATTACAGGCTTGTGCCAGCATGCCAGGTTTGATATTGGCCATCTTAATTGTCCATATTTGTCATTTAAATAAAATTCTTACTGACTTCTGGGCTCATTCTTAATAGAAAAAATGTAACCCAAAATTTTAAAATTTACCAAAATTAAAATATTCAAGGGATATATGTTGAACTCAGTTCCCAATAAGGTGTTATGTAACTACTTGAATCCACGGAGACAATCCAGGAAAAAATAATTCATTTTCCCAGTGAAGATTTCTGTAAGTGGAAGATAAGAACTGTGTGCCTATCTGCGTGGTGCTAGCAAAGCCTAAATTCTCAATGATTGGCCATGATTATTATAACTGTATTTTTCATATCTAAAAATGCATCTACTTTTCGTAGTTTTAGAAACTAAAATGAACACACAACCATCCTGACCAGTTCCCTAATCTTAATCTAATTTTAAAAGTCCATAAAAAATACTTTAAGTACCCTGCAAAATATAATCATCCTTTCACAAAGTTTTAGATGACTCAAATAGAATTCTCTAAAGGTCAAATTTTTTAACAGCCTCGAGCTCTCAAAATATAATCTCAACCCTGAAATAAAGACATGCCTGAAAGTGAGTATCATCACCATAAAACCCTTATGTTCAAGCCAGGTCTGTTTTGTTTCTACTTGATTTGCTAATCTGCATGGTTTTCTGATGTTAAATTGTATGATGGGTCTTTTCAATAGTCTGTACCATATGTACTATGATATGATGATCTATGATGTGACATCAATGGTGTATTGTACATGATATAATCTATAACATAATGTATTTGCCTGATTTCCTTTGCACGGTGAGGAAGAAGCAAAAGACTACACGGCGCTGGGAGACTTCTGGCCGTGCGAAAAGTACCATCTGATGCTTTCATGATAAATAAGAAATTTAGAAAGCGCATGCCACCAGGAAGTGATACACATATTATCTTCAGTCACCCAAGGAAACTTTAAAGAATATACACCATTTTTTTTTTTTTTTTTTTTTTTGGTGCTGGGGATCAAACTCAGGGCCTTGTGCTTGCTAGGCAAGCGCTCTAACCACTGAGCTAAATCCCCAGCCCTACATCATCTTTTAAATAAGCCAGAGAATTGTAATTTAAGAAAACCATTCCTCCAAAACAATGAATGCCCTTGAGGCAACAAATTTCAGTTATTTGGAGAGAGCCACTTATGTGTAATTATAAACCATTATTATTGTTGGTATTTAGGAGAGTGCATGTGCAGAAGCTGGCTCGGCTGGCTGCATCTCCCCCCTCCACATCTTTCTTAACTGTTGCTCTCCCTCCTTCCCCGCAACCATTCTGTATCTCCAGCTTCCTGTGTAGGCTGACTGAGTCTACCCAGTTTGCCTCACCTTGCCCCATTTTAGCACTAAAAGTCTCTCACCCTTGAAACCCCTCATTTGCAAGCAAACTAGGACAGTTGGACACCTCATTCCAGAGCCAGGTGTTCTGAGAGTCTTACTTCTCTTTGCCTTGTAGGGAACCCCTTATGATTATGAAATTTTTTTGAGTCAATACAACAACCCTCAGACAGCAACTGTGATCATTAGACCATCAGGCTCCTTGTTCCAAACTATTCTGAGAAAAAAAAATGGTTCTGAGACATTTGCTAATCACGGACTTGGATCATTACTTTTCTTAAATGTCATTGAACTAGCCTCCCTCTATGTATGTGTGAATGCAGTTAAATTGAGGGGAACAATCCCAATTGGTTTAATAGGTTTGCTAGGTCTACACTGTACATTTCGAAAAGAAAATGTATTTTGTTCTTTGCCAAGTGTTAGCTGAGGAAACACTGTTTAAGAAGGCTGGAGTTTGGAAGATTTGCTCGGCTGTCAATCAAAAGGAGGATCCAAGCAGGTCTTCTGTGTGTGTGTGTGTGTGTGTGTGTGTGTGTGTGTGTGTAATAACACAAAAATAAAAACACAGGTGAGGCTTGTAGAGCAGTCAGCTCACAACTTGGCTTTGCCAGGATAGGGAGAAAGCTTAATGGTCACAACACAGGAGGATCTTGTTAC
This sequence comes from Hystrix cristata, assembly GCA_004026905.1. Taxonomy (NCBI): domain Eukaryota; kingdom Metazoa; phylum Chordata; class Mammalia; order Rodentia; family Hystricidae; genus Hystrix; species Hystrix cristata. The sequence continues at coordinate 95,010 of PVJO010001687.1, read as the reverse complement.
ACCTTTGAGGGCCTGTGGTGGGAGGAAAGCCGAAGAGCAGGGGTGGTTAGGAGCCAGCAGTTTGGTTAGTAATAGAGCTTTGTGGTTTTGCCTGGAGACAGGTCTAAGCAATTGCTAGTTCACTGAAATTAATCTGAAGTTTCAATTTGCCCAAATCCCACAACCAATGTTCATGTTTGTGATTATTGTATCCCTCATGAGTTGTTCTTGCTCTCCAAATCCTAAACAGACAATGGAGCTGCAGGGTTAGAAAGAGGCAGAGATTCTGTGTTCCTGCTTGCTGTGTGGGGAAGGAAAAGAGAATATTTTCATCACTTGGGAGAGCGCATGCAGAGAGGCAGAGGAAACCCTTGGGTGAAACGGTGCAGCTTTACCACACTTGCCTCCCAGGGAGGGGACTCATCAGAGGAGACAGGTGACAAACACAGCCCACTGTGGACCAGCAGGGTTAGACTTCTGCTCTCTCTCCTACCTCCTGGGTGTCCCTGGGATTCAGCTTCCCATACCTTAGATGTGGAGAACAATTGTGCCATGGGGTTGCTGTTAAGGTTAAAGACACCGAGGGTGAAGGGAGAGAAGAGGAGAGGGGACGGAAAAGGAACTAAGAACAATAACTAATACACAATAATAGTGAAAATGGGGAAAAGTGATCTAGAGATGGAGGGAGGGAGATGGAAGGGAAAGGGAATAAAAAGAATCAAGATATGTTAAGTATATGTACCTACTCACTAGGATGAATGTAAACTTCATCTATTCCAAACATGTACTAATAAAATAAAAAAGATTAAATTATTTAATATCGATAAAGAATTTAGAACCGTGTTGAAATGGTCCTATGAATATTTTGAGAAGAAAAATATATTAAGGAGAAAACCATATTTCACAAAGGAAATTTCCTCAGTTATTTCCCACTTGTGAAAACATTTTATTCCAGATTTGCTAGAGGAAGTGACATTTTCTCAGAGACCACATATCCTTCCTAATTGTGTGTCCTGAGAAAAAACACAACCTAGAGTTACAAACTGAGTTTGGAGACTGTAAAACCTGAATCCAAATACTACCTCAGTGATTCATTGTTAACTTCAAAATTCAATCTCAGTTTTTTCATCTGTAGCAACAGTTGACAAATGACAGAGTGAAAACCAAATCAGACCTGCTGCCTGGAACTGTGACAGTTTGTGTGTTTTCACATTGTCTGCGACTGCTTCGGGGCTACAGGGGCATAATGCTCTCTTGAGACTAAAACTGTCTGGCTCACAAAGCTAAAAGTATTTACTCTTTGGACTTATGTTACCTATTTTCCAAGTCTTGGTCTTTGAGAAGAAGATAATAATATTTGGAAAAATGAGTAATATACAAGGCAGAATCTACATACTGTCGAGGTTCAACAAAGAGTAACTGTTCTTACTACAGAGAGAATTGAAATCTAACCCTAATACTATTTATGTTAGTTTTGTTTGGTTGATTTTGGTCTTTTCTATCCTCTTTCTACCTAGACCATTCTGTCCAAAACAAAATATGAGCCTGACTTCCTTTAACTTGGATTAAACTAATCTGCCACCCACCACACCTGTGTAGTCAGGCAATTTCTATGGCCCTATTCATCCCAGCTATCGGGGCTTTTGTCCCATTGTTTGGGAACATTTGCTTTGTGTTTCAGTGTTTCCACAGTAATTCTACAGAGGGACAGACAATCCTTGCACAAATTCATTTTCAATTTTTAACTTTTTATTTAGAAATAATAAAATAAGACATAATATATAAAAATATGTACAATCCATGGTTTGTGCAGTACAATAGGAAGACTTTAGATACAAAAACATGGCAGATGGGACAATCATAACTAACATGATGGTCAAAGGCCAGAATTGTTCAACTCACTGGAGCCCCGAGCTGAAACCCTGCGATACTAAAAGGAAATTCTAGTTTGCTGAAGGTTGTGGGTGGGAACATGACTATGTAACACTTTTAATTTCCCCTTTAATATTATTAGACACAGAGTGAAAACAAGCTCACTCTACTACAGTCAAGCTTTTTTCCCTTTACAAAGTGGCTTATTATAAAATATAAACTGACATTTATTATTTGCAAGGGGAACACGATTTGGGGGACAGAGCTCCTCGAATACACACTGAGATTTGGGTTGTGATTGTGCAGGGAAGAAAGGAAATAAAGGGAAGAAACGATGCAGTAATAGAACAAAAACCAACTAAAACAGATTTCCTCTAGGAATTTGGAAATGACTACAGTGCTATAGTGACATCCTTAAAATGTCTAATTCAAGTATACTCTTAGAGGGATAGAAAACTATTCCTTTCTCAATAATCAAAATAGAATTCGTTTTGTCTACCTCTTATTTAAAAATAGAATAACCAGGAATCTATTGCCCCCCCAATATAATGCCCATTCAGATACGGGCAAACATTCTTTAAAAGGGAATACATCCTAAGGAAATTCAATAGGGATTTGCTTGCAATAGAGAAGCAACACGCATCTGGGAATCCACCCCAGATATTCAAGGTGAGTCCCTCCTATCTGCATTCTAGTGAGAGGTTTGCACTAGGTAAGGAGACCCAGTCAATAAGGACAACTATTTTGAAGGTAAAACGCAGCAATACATGTCATGCATTACCTGTGTCTTGGCTCTTGACAACAACAAAAAAGTAGCCACTTAAAGCTGGTAACTATTAAAATGCTAAAAACTATAAAAAGCTTTCAAATGAACAGTCCATGCTGAAATAAATAACAGAAGAACATAGCAATACGAACCTTATAAGGCTGGTAAATATTTGCTAAAACCATGCTAACCGGTAGCATATAGGTACTAGCTTTCAGAAATTGCTGCACTGAAATTATACTTTCTATGGCAATTTTTTTTTTTTTGCTTTACACACTTCTATTTACATTTGGCTTTAAATATGAAAATATCTGATAAACTTTATAAAATGTACACTTTAAAAACATAGCTTCTGCAAAATTCTCTTGAAAAAAAAAAAAACAAACCTGTGCACCAGAAATTTTAGATTTTATTTTCTCTTTTTTCAGAAATAAGTTGAAAGATTTCCCTCCCTCTTTCTTGTCCTTGTACCCAGCCCCTTCAAATATCTCAAGTCTTTTTAAGTGGTAGTGCTGTGTGTTTGGGGGGAGGGCCTTCTGTGTGGTCGCCCCCATTCTCCACTACATCTTCATTTAACTTACATGACACTGAATACTCTTTGGTTTGATTATTTTCTTTTGCAAAACATCATAATAGCAGCAGCTGAAGCCCTCAATAGCCTCTCACTGTCAACGACCAAATTATTGCCCATTCTATAAATTCCCTCATCTCCCTTTCCGCCAACTCTTTAAACAACTTCCCAAACTTGCCTTTAAATTTGGATTTTAAGAACATCCACTCGCTTACCCTCTCTTTCTTGGTTTCAATGAAAATAACCCATGGATTTCAAACCCACCAACGTGGAAGGCTGAAAACAGCAGAATCCGTCATATTTCCTCAGGCACTATGTTTCAGATATGGCTGCTCAAAAACCAGAGACCATCGCAAACATCAATTTACAAAATACAGGATTCTAGAACAAGCTGTTTTTTAATGGCATACCAGGATATAATACCACAAGAGAGTTGATTTTGAGACTCTAATTAAAAAGAAAAGTCAGCAAGCCCAGAATTCACAAATAGGGAACTTTAAACCAAAAAAAAAAAGAGTCCCATTATTGAGCTAGAGGAGGGGAGTTGTTTCTAGCCAGGCAGGTGGCCAGGCAGGAGAGACTTCTAGAAAACAGTGTGTCCAGAGAAACCTGCTCTAGGCCTCCACAGAAAAGTGTGCTTCGGCTCACAGTGGTCACGCATACGTACACACAGAGGGAAATATCCCTTTCAGGCTATTATCTCATTTACTTGTGATTGTCTTATACGATTTTATGACTCTCTTCAATTCTAAAATATTGAGACATTCTCATTCCTGCCCTCTTCAATTAAAAAAAAGGCAATTTTCCTCCCTCTTGTGAATACTTGAGCTAAAGTGCTGCATCAAAGAGGCTTGTCTACACCTCCCCGCCACCCCACATTGTCGTAAGTAGCCTGCTCCCATCCCACACTGCAGGTCTCTCTCCAGACAGGCTGATCAGAGAAACAAACCCAGAGGCCAGGCATGGCATCTTTTCTAAGGCAATACCAAGCTACAAATGTCCTGACAGACAAGGCTAGGAATTCAGCTGCGTGTTTAACTCTACTGCTCCTTCATGCTGGATGACTCCCTCGGAGGATGCCAGAATGCAGGCAAAGTCCAACCGAGATCTTGTCTTACAGAATAAGTGTTGGAATGTGCAAAAAAGGGGATGAAGTCCAGACAAATCTAAGAACAACATCGTCACTGACTCTATACATTAACCAGGGCAGCACTACCTACAACAGGAAAGAGAAGGTGTTGACACTGTGTGGATGTACGTGAATTGTCCTTTCCCTTTCTTCTGCCTCTTCCTCTTCAAATAAGAAGGGTACATGAAAAAGACAAAATGTAAAAAGCACTATACTTACTACATTCTGTTTTGGATGCTCAGTTTTCTGAATAAGGTGGGAAATGATCAGGCATTTCAAGGTCTTGCTGAGGTTCAAAGTTATTGTCTCTTGATTTCAAGGCCACCCGTGGGGCTTTCTTTCCTTTTTAGTATAAGTTCTATTGTGCAAAAATATGCATTATCTTTGGTATTCACTTTAGGTAGTCTAACTTAAAATTTGAGATAACCCATTAATATCTTGGAGAGAAAGGAAAAAAGAAAAAAAAAAAAAAAACCAGAGGCTACCATTTGGCTAGTGTTACATAATGCCCTTATGTAACCAAAGAGAGAAAGACAGAGCGGACAGAGAAAGAGAGAGAAATCAATTGTAGCAAACAAATTACTGGCCTCGAAAAATCAGGCTCTCATTTTGGCAGTTAATAGCCAAATACTTGCCACTTTGCAGCATCGTGAGCTTTCAGCAAAGTTCAACACTGACTTTTAAATTATATAAAAGAAAAACTACACTGCAACAAAAATACAATTTGTGTTCATGTAGTTAGCAGCTTTTCAAAAATGAAGGCAAACTCTTGCCTTTGTTATGCCATTAAAAACATCCTTGTTCCCTAAAGAGAAGCAGTCTGGATAAGTCAAATACCCAACCAAGGCTTGCCTGCAAATTCAAGTTTTGTAAAAACACAAAACAATACATTAAAAACCCATAACTTATTCTAGAACATATATGGCCATTGAGTCACACGGAGGCCTGTTGAGAGCTCTACTTCACTCGTCGGGCTTACAATCTCTCTCGAAATCGCTTGTGCTAACCTCAGTCGCTTGCGGCCACCTGCCTCGCCCCACCTCTCGACCAGTACCGTCGTCTGTGTAACTGTTTCGGGCCTCAGATCGATCGACAGACTGTGTAGTTAAGTAAATGCTCCAGAGCACGACCCGGTCAGTCATATCTCCGATTCCCGCCGCAAGGGCCTGGGCTCTAGAGGTACACTTGCCTGGTTGTGAAGGTCCACGTCAGGGGGCGTGTCTGTACTGGTGCTTTCGGGGATTCCGTTTTCACTCTCGTCTTCCTCTTTGCTTGTGAGAGCAACTTCATTTTCATAGCAAAATGAATTAGCGTTGGACAGGATGTATTTCTTTTCTGCTAAGTCTCTGGCACTACAGAGGGGAGTGTTGGGTACTTCGTAAGTCTTATGAAACCTGGAATAGTCCACTTTGTAGTAGTGCTTCTCCTCAAAGAGCACTGGCTCGTAGCGGTGGCCCCAAAGGATCTCGTTGGCCAAATAAGAGCTACGGCACTGTGTCGTCATGGCAGTGGCTTCCACCATGCCTTCTAGTATCACAACAATTTCAAAGTCTGCATTGTCGATGTCCTGCTTACTCAAATCATACAAAGGACTGTCTTCATCTATTTCATGGACAATGGTGATTGGGGACACCAGAAATATACGGTCAATTCCGCTGTCAAACCCAACGTTGATGTCTATTTGATCCAGGGGGATATATTCCCCCTCAGAAGTAATTCTGGATTTGAGGAGCTGCGCCCGCACGTGAGCTTCTACCAAGTGGCTTTTCCGGAGATTGCCCACTCGCCACATCAAACACAGCTTGCCGTCTCTCATGGCGATCACAGCGTTGTGACTGAAGACAAGAGTCTCGTTTCTCTTCTTGGGTTTTGCCATCTTGGCCATGACTGCACCGATGATAAAAGCATCGATGATGCAGCCCACAATTGACTGGAAGACCACCATGAAAACAGCAATCGGGCACTCGTCTGTGACACACCGGAAGCCATAGCCAATGGTCGTCTGGGTCTCGATGGAGAAAAGGAAGGCGGCCGTGAAGCTGTTGACCTCAGACACACAAGCTTTGCTCTCCTTGGATGCGTCCAGATCTCCATGGAGCAAAGCTATCAACCAGAACACACAGCCAAAAAACAGCCATGAGAGGACAAAAGCCAGACAGAAGATAACCAGCATCCACCGCCAGCGGATGTCCACACATGTGGTAAAGATGTCAGCGAGGTATCGTTGTCCCTTCTCCCCGACGTTGATGAACTGAACATTGCAGTGGCCATCTTTCTTCACAAAGCGGCTCCTGCACTGCTGTCGAGTGTGGACTTTACTCTTCCCGTTACCAAAGCCGTTGGCAACCGCCATGGTGGCCAGCTTCATGCCGTCTTCCTCTGAAGAGACAATGCTGTAGCGATTGGTTCGCACACTGCCCATTGCTTCTGCTGCGGATGCCAGTGTTTCTGCTTTGGAAAACAGTCTGAGTTTTTGCAAAACCCTTTGGAGAAACAGTTTTGAATGTTCAGTGAAGACACACACACACAAAAATGAGGAGAGATGGGTGTCTCCAGGAGGCTTGGGACGCTACCAAGTTTGGTCTACCGACATGCAGAGTTACCTTAGTAACAGGTGACATCCAGAGGACATGTCCTACAAGAAAAGAGAACTGGAGATTACAAAAGAAGTCTTTTTTAGTAGAGTCCCACTGTTTTAGGCAACAAATCCCATCCTAACAAAAACACAGAATCAGATAGAAATATGCTTTGGATTGAATTGTAAGGGTTTTAGTTTCTTTGTCCTCTAAGAAGAATTTTTAAAATTTTGTTCAAACCATAAGTGTAAATAAGGACAAAAAGGCATAATAGCTATTTTGAAAAAGAAAGATAATATCCAAATGGGAAGAGAACAAGAGAAGGAGGAGGGGTAAAAGATGGAAGGGAAAAAGAAAGGAAAAGAAAGAGAGGAAGACAATGGAAACATGCAAATAAAACTATTGTAAATAAGGGGGGGAGTATAAGGGAGAGGCGAACCAAGACATATCATGTACAGGTACAAACTAACTGTGATGAACGTGATCATTACGTGTATCCACAGTGTATCACTGCATGTTCTTGGTAAATAAAATAAAATAAAATAAAATACGATAAAAGTATACAGTTGTTAAACATCGATGAATTACCTGTGCTAATCATTCGACCAAGATTTGAGGTCCCTTTTTCTTTCATTTTTGCTGCTGACCTAGAATATTCTATTTTCCAGGTCCACCTCTCAGCCCTTTTATTCCTCTTTTGCTTTCCCTACTTGCTAGGTTCTCAAGTTATTAAACAGAATAATGAACTTTCTGTTTTTAAGAGCTGTCAGGAAGCCTCTAGAACTAGGACATGGCTAAGACCACACTGCATGTGAATGTAGCCTTGATATTAACTGATTTACACACGCATCGTGGGAGACTGTTTGAGCCCTTGACAACAAAGTTGACAGCAAGAAGCATAGTCTATTCTGTTTCAGTGATAAAACTCGGCTCACAGCCCTTCAATTTATCTGAAATGGATCCTAACTTCTGGATACTGTTTGGACTTGCTCCATCACTCCACACACTGGAAGCAGCCACTGGGCAGAAATGCCTGATAACATCTCTGTTAGTGCCAGTGATTCTAACTTGAAGACGCAGATTTGCTCTGGAGGATAGAGAGCAATTCTGTTGCCTAGCAATAAGAATCCTGAAATTCTCCAGAGATGGGATTGCCATGTGTAATGACAGACTAGGTGCCAAAGGACCAGGTCTTTAGTGGATTTAGATAAGGCAGTAACTCATTCTATGTGGGTCCAGTGCTGTGTTCCTTCAAACAGAGACAATTTTGTAATCATAGTAGCTCATAAATGCCGGTCAGCTTACTTTCACTTCAAGCCTAGTTGTTTGCCATTGGTTCCTATGGGGAAGGCACTCACCTGCACATAACATGAGCAAACAGGAGTTTTCGGTCTTCTCCTGTTGCCTCATTCTCCCCTAGGTAAAAACTATCTACTGCCTTTAACTTTCCATCTTGGCTCCAAAGGAACTATTTTTTCCTCATCTATTAAAAACCTGTGAGAAAGTCTACGGTGTTTTCTTTACCAAATGTATTAACAAAGCTAATACAGCCTAGAACTAAAAAGATAAAATGAGTCTCTACTTTTCAAACTATCAAATTCATCTCCTGCAAGTAAGGGGGACGAAGAGCAACACACAGGAAGCATCAGAAATCTGTTGAAACTCTATGAAAACATCCCTTTTTCTTTCTCCCCAAAGCCACGTGACGTTTCAACAGTTAGCAGAACCATGCTTAGCCGGGCCAGCTGTAAACAAATAAAGTAAATCATTCATCCTGGTTTTGTACATCCCTTTAAAAAGAGGGAAGGTGCATGGTCTTTGAAAATGCCTTGTTACAGTCTCTTGACTTCTCCTTCTATATCCAAGTTATTATGCAAGAATGTGCCCCAACACATTTTTCCTGAGATTAGTCATCTGTGAAAATTGCAATGTGTGTTACATTTTGGCAGCTTTTGACACCTAAATGATGCCCGATTTGAAAGTGCCTTTGAATTACTTTATAAAAAGAAGTTACTGTGCTTTCCAACCTTCCACCTGCTCAATGTTTTGTCTGCTTTGCTATGAAGTTTGCACTTGGACAAAAGAAAAAAGAATCTTATTCTTCAGGGTTCTAGATCCTGGACATGGAAATAATTTTTTTAACAATGATTTCAGCTTTTTTGGCTCACATGAAACAGCCAAACATTTCTACCCAGGGATAGACACAGCAACAAAACACCAAATGCAGGTGCACTTTACCAAACGGGCAAGGGCTTTTTTTTTTTTTTAAAGAATGCTTATATTTTTGAATTCTCATTGACTTTGGAACCTTTTATTATAAGCTGACACCAAACAATTTCCTTTTTATGATTCAAAACAATCCTATCATCAGTTACCATTAGGGGCCCTGAGAATACAGTCTCGTATTTCTTGGAACTTATTTCTGCACAATTTCTAGGTTAAAATTTAACAACCATGTGAAATCTAAAGGCTGAATCATGACTTTCCAAAAATCTTGACCCCAGGACATTTGTTCGAATTCCACAAATCACACAATACTAGCTTCCTATGAATAACTTTCCGCATTTAGAATCTTGAAAATAGCCTGTATTGAGCGACTATTATTGTCTTATTTCCAAAGCTAATGACAGAATTTGTTCCACATGTAGAGCATCACTTAGAAATTTTACCATTTCTTCCTGGAAAAGGAAAGAGAGGAGGTTTATTTTATTTTATTTTGGCAAAATGGAAACTTTTGTCACATCAAATAGATATAGACCTCCAAACAGATTTATGTGTGTATATGTGTGCCCACACATCGTGCATATGAAGACTTTGTGGAGTTGGTGATATAGCAAAAGTCTAGAACCTGCCAAAGCCTGATAAGGTAACGGTCTTAATCCAGCACGAAGACTGCCTTTACTGCCTAACCTGCCTCATGTCCCCCACGGCTTTAAGCAAGCAGAAGATTTCTTCTCCTGCTTCACTAGAAATGACCAATATGTGAACATCTGGGAAAAGCTTTAATAAAAGAATAAATAAGTAAAAAGGGCTTCCATGTCAATTTTATTCCAAATAATGTTTGGAGAAAGAGTTGATTAAGAATAGATGAGAACAATAAGTGATATAACTCTTTGATAGCTGTTGCTTCAAAGAAGTGATACTTGATTTGATGAATGATGTATAAATTCCCCTTTCAGCCCAAACATTAAAGGGCCCAGATGTAAACTCAGTGGACATAGATAATCATTTTACCCAGGTCATAACCACTGATGTAGAAAGTATTTCTGGGAAATTGAAAGGCTACATGTGGTGCTGTTCATGTTAAGACTATTTATAGGCTGAGCCAAAATTAAGCATAAGCAATGGAAAAAAATAGTTCAGTGCCTCAATCTTAGGTAGATGTTAAGGGAGAGAAAACCATGGATAAATACAAGGTCAAGGAGATCACATGGTACCAACGGGGCCATCTAAATTGATTTTACTATGAAGGAATAATTCCAACAGGGCATATAAAAAACTGGAAAAGATATTCATAAAGAACAAATAAGAGTAACTGTGTCCCACAATATGGTCTTGGTGTGCAGTGAATAAGAAAGTTTCTGACTAAGAATAGGAAAGAGCAAAAGAAACTGTACTGGGCTGAGAGAAGGTCTGCTAATGAGTGTTTAGAGCAGCTATTCCCCAGCTGACGCCATATAGACCAGGCTGAGTGTGCTCTGGGCACAAGTTGCTACGTGAGCACAAATGCTAGCAAAGCAACCTCTTGGAAGCTCAGTAAACAGAAGGGAGGAGGAGGGGAGAGTGGGAAGAGGAGGGGGACACCCATCTCTCCATGTGAGGACTGTCTCTAGCCCTCATGCCTGACAATGCCTGCAGCGCTGCTTATCATTTGTATATCCTTAAAAACCATGTTTGGTAAATAACAATATATACTTTTAAAAAACTTCAAAATTGTGGCACAGTTCAGGTAAAGATGTGGACAATCTCTCAGACTACACAAAATTCATACAAGGACTCAACAGATACCCAGAGATTCTACAACCTGAAAGACTGAGGGATGTAGAAAGGATGTGTTCTCTAAAAAAAAATCCAAATTCACAAGAGTGTAAAAGAAATATTCCTTCAGAATACCAATAATATATATATTTTAAAAGTGCCACCAAAATATGAGGAGAAAGGGAAGAAAGCAAAATGACCTTGACCTCAACTCTCACCCCTCCCACCATCCATGAAGTAACATCTCTCTCTCCTTCTGAGCATCAAGATTTTTCTGGATTATGGCAAATATAAATAAAACAATTGGAAGTGAGAAGGAAGAAGCTAACAAGTGTAAAGAGGCCATACAACAGTGGTCACCAAGAGGAAATCTGTTGGCCTATTGGTTAGTAATGTGAAAAGAAAACTATGCATTCTTTGCATATCAAAACAGGTTTTCAAAGGACACCTTATTTCCTAAGAGGCACTTTCTGAGTTCATGTAAATCTCCAAAATCCACAACCTCATCTTAGTTTCCATGCTACTCACTGGCTTACCCGGACAGACACTGACCTACCCACTTTCTATCTCTATTTTTTTTTTCAGCTGTCACGGTGAATTCAAGTTATGATGCAATCTTTTTTTGCAGAATCAAGTCTTTTTGATTCTTCCCTAAAACCGCGCTATCTTCAAGCTGGGCATTTACACCATGACTACTAAGAATAACAAATCGCTTAGGGCAGAAAGGCAGATAATGTGAAAGTTTTGCGGTCTTCAGGCTGAAATCCAATTCGGGCTCCTACTCTCTTTCCCCAAAACTTTGAGGCGCTCACTCTGGAACTCGAAGCTACACTTGAAGCAATGACCCTACCCTCCCCCCCCAAAAAAAATCGCCAAGATCGAGGGATCCAGAACAGTGCTGAGCCCCAAGGTTTACCAGGGTTGGAGGCTCCAGTCGCGCCTCCAACCGCCCACCCCCACCACCTCTTCCGCCCCCTTAGAGGGAGACTCGAACACAATCTCTCGCCCTTGCCTCCAAACCCAGTATCTCCCTACAGCTGGTGCACTGGAAGTTATGAGCACAAACAGATGCTGCAGCGAAATCTGTTTCTATTGCTCAACTGTTCCAAGCATGTCTCAGTATTTTTAGCTCTTGAGGATGTTCTGGTGCGCACACAAACTGTATAGACACGAGCTGGGACTCCCGAAGCGTGAGACAGCGCTTCAGCAGCATGCCAGCTGGGCACCTCTGGAGCAGCAGGGCCAGGGCAGGGCAGGGGACGGTGGCCCGAGTCCACTCCCCGGGACACGCAGACAGCGCGAGAGAAGGAGGGGAGAAAACGCACACAGCAGTCCTTACCTGTTGCTGGCACAGGAGCATGGAGACACGGAGTGGAAACGGGAGGTACAGAGGCATGTAAGATCCAGTGGTTTGTGTAAGTGAGCCGAAGCAAGGCAGAATTCCCAAGACCCAGCTTGCCGGCGCCGGGCGGGCTGCGCGCTGGCCAGGGCTCCAGTGCGCTCTGCAATATCCTGGGCTCTTTTGAGGCGGTCCACGCGACACCGGCCCCCTGGCTCCGCCCCCGGCCGCTTCCGGCCAATCGCAGCCTGGAGGAGGGGAGGATGCTACACCCGCGGCCGCCGAAGCTGCCAGCGAAGGGAACCTGCTGCCGCTTCCCCCTCCACCCTCGGAGCCCGCTCGGGGCCTCGGCCGGGCCAGGGGAGGAGGAAGCTGCCCCCCGGCAGGGACAGCAGCAGGTGGGAAGCTCCGCGGGCCGGGCTTCCGCGGCCGCCTAATTGCAGCCTAGCCTTAGTCAAAGCTTCCTGCCCTGGGCTGAGCCCACTTCCCGGTTTCTCTTCGGAGGGCGGCTGTGCTGTGCGCGCTGCTCCAAGGGCTTGCAAGGTGCCGGGGCGAGACGTGAGCTGCCGGGGAGGATCGCGTGCCCACCAGGCGCGTTTCCCTCTCCCCCGCCTCCCAGGCCCCCCACCCCCCGGCAGAACCTGCAGCGAGCCGCGCAGCCGCTGGCCAAGCGCAGCCAGGGGGCCGGGACCCGCAGCGCCGCGGGGCGGGACTGGGACTCGCAAGTGTGGCCACTGCTTGCTGCTTGGCTCCGCGCCGCCTCTTGGCGAACGACTGCCGGAGAGCGCAGCCCGCGCCTTCTCGCTCTCCTCGTCCGCCCTCAATCTCCTCCACCACGGCTCGGCACGCTCGGCTGATCTAAAATCAGAACAATTACAGAGTAATGAATTCTCTGGAACAGCAACTCCTACAGAAACTCGGCTCGGCGCTCGCACCAGCGCCTCCCAGCCTTGTTCCCAGCAACCACACGAGAGCGTGTAGACCCCTAAAAATCAACTTCCCTGTTAACCGGGGCTGGATCCTGGAAATGTGCACATTGTTCGGTGTGCGTGTGCATGTTGGGGAGGTGGAGGGGGGAGTTGCGTGTTACCTCTGAGTTTCGGGGTATCTTAACGAAGCTGTGATGTAAAGGGACAAGTTCTATTTAGGACTCCTTTCTTTCAGTAAGTTTGCAATCCCTGTATTGTTTTTTAATGTTTATTTCCTCAAGCGACCAAATGGATCTTTCTACTTTATTTAGACCTCTAAAGGCCTCGTTGAGTCACCAAAGTACTTCAACAAACTGGCTGGTATTCTGGGCAGTAGAGAGGGGTGGACTTCTGCGTGCTGGAGAGGTGAAAGTGACCCTTCCAGGAAGCGTTCCTGCGGACACCCACCTCCTAGTGTCAAATCCTCACGCGGCCCCTAGGAGGTGCTGGTGAAATGTGCTTAGGTTTTACGTACTGGCTGCTAGCTGACTTACCAAGTGAGCTATTTCCCAGCACTGAGCCAGACACTTAAAAGGGTGTGAATAGGTCCTGCACGCACCGTGAGAGTTCCGATAGCCCAGAGGCGTTGGCATCCATTTCATCTGCGGGATTATGCAGTATACCAAGCTCCGTTACAAACTCTGCAGCCTTTTAAAACCATGTTAGTGGAAATACTGTCTCACTCAAGGGAGGTCAGCTATAAAACTTATTAGTTCGTGAATACATATATATATAGTATTACAGATATTAAATTATGTCTGTGAGGTAGATGAATGTATAAGAACCCAGAACCCAGGTTGCACAGGAAATAGTAGCAAGAATCAATAAATGGGATCATATCAAGTTAAAAAGCTTCTGCAGAGCAAAAGAACTAACCAAGAGTGTGAAAAGACAATGTACAGAATGGGGAAAAATTTTTGTTTGGGTTTTTTTTTTTTTCTTGCCAGCTATTTCTCAGACGGAAGACTAGTATCTAGAATATATAAAGGACTCAAAAAATCAGACTCCCCAAAATAAAAGAATCAATCAAATAATAGACAAATGAAATGAACAGACACTTCAAGAGAAACAAACGATCAGTAAATATTTGAAGAAATGTTCAGCATCGCTGGCCATTACAGAAATGAAAAGTAAAACAAAACTGAGATTCTATCTTACCCCAGAAAGAATGGCCATTATCAAGAAATCAAGTCATAACAAATGCTGGCCAGGCTGCAGAGGGAAATAGAGACCCTTTCACATTATTCGTGGGAATGTAAACTGGTAAATCCTTGACTCAGCTATTCCCCTTCTAGGTATCTTCCCAAAAGAATGAAAGACATATTACAGAGATGACATGCATAGCCATATTTATTGCACAATTCATAATAGCTAAATCTCAGAAGCGATTTATATGTCTATCAAAAGATGAAAGGATAAAGAAATCATGGTATTTACACATAATGGAATATTATCCTGCAACAAGGAAAAACTTGAGTCATTTATAGGAAAATGGATGCACCTTGAGACCATAATGTCAAGTGAAATAAATCAGACACACAAAGCTAAATATTGCTTGGCTTCTCTTATATGACGACCCCCAAATACAAATAAAGAATAAAATAAAAGATTGATGGGAGTAGGGAGATAGATCTTTCTCAAATGAGAAACAGATCAAAAGATATAGGGAGAGGGGTGGAGAGGAAGGAAAGAGAATGAAAAAAGGAATTAAAATGTGTTATGTACACACACCAACTCCCCACAAGGGATGTAAACACTATGTTCTGCACACATGTACTAATTAAACAAAAAGAATCTAGGCTGTACCCTAAAGCTGAAGAACCCGGAAATAGACAAATTAGCTCTATATTACTCCGATGACAGAGAGTAAAACAAGTTAACAGCTCAATCCACTTCAAAAGTTTCCTCAGATGTGTGCTGCCTCTTGGATTTCTTCTGAGGAGAAATCTGAGGGTCAAGTGAATGTCTTAAAACATGTTAAGGCTATATGGGAAAAGAGAATTAATCATTTTGATATTTTCTTTATTAAGATTCAATTAGTGTATCCATAGATGGCTAAAAATTTTCCAAATCATATGAATTCAGAGAAGTGGCACTGTTCCCCCCACGCCAAGTTATGAACTCCATTTAAAAATCAGTCATCAAGAAAGGGATATTGTTTTTCTGAAACTTGGATTGAGATTGTTTTACTTTAATATTCTAAGTCAAATAAATATACCACAGGCCAAGAAGTTTCATATGGCAGGGAGAATCATTAAAGAAATGAGCACAAAGTTATGCTTATTATGCTTGGTGGTATAAATTTAGCCATGGGAGGCATATAATGGGTGCATCCCAGTCTTTCTCATCAGCTAGCAACATCAGCCTCACCTTTCTCTGGTGGTTTAGATGATAGTAGCAAGGCTCATATATATTAAAGGAGAAATTTCAGGAAAAATTAATGATTTTAATAAGCAGCTTCCCAGTCCAAATAGAACATCTGCCCTAATTATTTAAAGAAACACAAAGGATTAAATTTTGTAACTAAAGCTTTGTAAAAGTGTTGTACAGCCCCATTGTTGCATTTTAAAAAGAAAATCATAAAAAAGTATTTTAATTGATAAATGGTTTTTTGCTACGTTCCTTTTTGGAAAATTCTAGTGTGCCAAAGCATTAGGACTCAGATAAATGTGCTTTTTTGGAGCAATGTGTGATATGGATTTCTCTAGTCAATCTATCTTTTTTTGGCTGAGTCAGGCCTTATTTAGCAAAAATACCCATTAGTTTTGGACACCATTGCTGCTGCGTGCTAGAATCCATCTGTGTATTAAATTTTTCCAAGGAAATGACAATTGTGTTCTTACTGAGTCCCTCCACAGTAACCACCTAGAATGTTAGGGCCAAATATTAGTCACGATCTACATCTGCAGTCAGATTGTCAGCAGTTGTGTGACACAGAAGGTGACTGTTTCACTAGAAGCACATATCTTTGCTCTGCATTTATATAAAGATCTCCAACAATTAAATATATGTTCAGACTTCATATATATGTGTACATATGTGTGTATATATATATGTATGCAGCTATGCAGCTAAAGTTCACAACAATAAGAAATGAAAAGCTCCTGACATTTGCATTTCCTAAGTACTAATACCTACGTACTGATCTGCTGAGCAATAATCAAAGGTACTAAATCATAAATAAATCATCATCATATTGGCTTGAAATATAGACAGGGTGAGTTTGCTATCTGCTACTTTGAGAACAAACCAGCAACTATGATACTGTAAGGCATTTAATATAAGCCTACCTGTTGGAAAATAGATTTGGCCTTAAAAATTATGAGATTTCACTGACCACTTTGGTAATCTTCATATCAAATTCAATGAACATATTTGCCGAATAACTGCTTCCTACTTCAGCAGTATGCTAGTTGATATGGGAGGCAGGAAGTCCTACAAGAAACAATTTTTTCCCCCTTCAGAGAACAAAATCTCTGCTTGAGAGGACAAACAATGCACAAGTGAAATATTCAAGTGAACAAGATTTAAAATGCACAGAATTTTACCATATGTGGTGGTGTTAAGGATGGTAAGTACACACCAAAAGACAAAACTGCCTCTTTGTTCAGTCAGTGCCCTAAAAATAACCATTATGCCCAGACAGTTCTACATACATGAAATCATGTGTATAAATTAGAAGTTGCTTCTAAGAATGGCATAGCCTGAGTGTCTCTATCTACATAGACACTGTTTTCTCTGATGTGGCAGGACCTAATTCCATAGACTCTGTTTTCATCACATCGCAGCACTAAGGCCACACTCATCTGGCATGCCTGGGAATGCAGTATCTTGCATAATGGCTTGCCTAAATGATTGAAATTGATTTGGGTGGAAATTATTTTCTCTGAATTATTCTATACAAGCAACACAGACTGATTGCTCCTATTTATACTAGAGCAATTTTCTTTCATCTCATACTATTACAAAATTTTTTTCATGTTTTCATCTACGTACCAACGGTGGGTTTTTCAAAATTCCAGTGCCACGTCTTTTTCATCTTTACGTCCCTGCCGCCTTGCATTGTGGCCAAATAGATACGTCAGTCACTATAAATGTCAGCTAAATGATGAACAAAAGGAACAGAACTTTTTACTATAATTTAACCTGCATAATGAATTAGTATAATTATAATAAACAGAAGCTCTTTTATTTTTACCTGCATTGCAGTCAGCCTGTGAGGGGATAGTACAGATAATCCTCCTACATTAAGAGGCCCTAGATGGAACTTATTTAAATTCTTCTGCTTCTTCCTTGTTTATTAGTGGGAGTCTTTATATTTTTGCTTCTGAAAAATATGCTTTAAATCTGCCAGACCATCGGCAAGCTCTAATTTGTTGATTCTAATCTGCACTGGACTGAAAGTTATGTAACCACGGTTGTTAAAAATACATGTAAAGTGAAAGCAAATATGAACTAACACATCTAAAGCTGTATTTTTGAAATAGTATGAACAGATGCTGAATTTGAAGGTATCTTTTCTTGGTCAGTTTTCTTTTCAGGTAAAAAAGTTCTCAGGATATGTATTGATGGCACTTATTTTAGCTGTAAATCCCTTAGTCCTTGTATTTATGGTTGTGAATCGCTGAGGAAGACCTCTGGTTAAGGAGGCTCCTATATGTGTGCAACTGTTCATACATTTATATATACAACAAAATCACACTTACTCAGTGATATTTCAGTGTTTACTGTATGCATTTAAATTGACAATTTTCATCAAAGCTGTTAAATAACAATAGCTTATACTTCTAGAGTGAGAAAATTATTATTTAGTAAGTTACTTCTTCTGCCACACTCTGGAAGGTTTTATTTATCTCACATCAGAGAAGAAATTAGACTCTGAAAATACCATGTTCATTACAGGCCTCGCCTTATTATTTCTCCATAATCACTTCATCCGGGTAATCTGCAGTAGTTTGGTTCCTTAGTGAGCCGCGCAGCCTCAGTTCTTCATCTCTCACCACGGATGACAGGTCCTTTGGGCCAGTGTCTCAGTTACTTTCACAGTGCCTGACACCCGCAGCCTAAAGTAGGAAAGGGTTATTTTAGCTCACAGTGTGTAGGTGTCTCAGTCCCTATTCAACTGCCTCCAAGGCAGGGTGGCCTGGCAGAGGAGAAGGAGATCACAGAGTGGCAGCAGGAAGCAGACAGAAGGTGAATGGAACAGGGAGAGAAGGAGGGAGCGCTACTCTTCCAGGCCACGCTCCCCACCAGTGAAACCGGCTTCCCCTCCCAATATCACATTTACCTCTAAACACATCTGTGCACAAATCCACTGATGCTATCACCCTGCCATGTTCAGTCACCCCTCCAAAGCCCCACCTATGAGCACATGAGGCTTTAGGGGGCACCTAGATATAAACTGTAACAGCCAGGTAGGCCTGCCAGAAGCACAGCTCTGTGGCTGGAATAGGAGCCAGCTGAGAAAAATAGCAGTTATCATGCACACTCATCGTGGCCACTGGGAAGAAGCAACCTTCATTACTGGAGACTTTGGAATATTTATTAAAAGCAATGAAATATTAGTAAGAAGATCAGTAATAAGCTAGCATGTGTTGAAAGCTTTTTGATGAAGCAAAGTAGCGCTATAGTGCTTTCCAGAACATGCTAAGTTGTGGTTCTGCATTATATGGGCATTTTTAAGAGAATACAATGAAAATGAAGGAGGAGAGGAGGAAGGAAAGAGGAAGAAAAGGAGACAAGGAAATGTTCCTTAGAAATAGCTGGATCTAAAAGAAAAACACTTTTCATATCCCCTAGGGAAGATAAACTTGCCTCAAAGATCTATTGACCCCTTCACTAGCACAGTGAGAAATTCGTTCCAGAAAGATACGCCACAATTAGGAACCAAATTCAATGTCAAAAACACCTGAAGAATGTCTTCTAGCCTTAGTAAAATCTCATCAAGAGACTGTAAGACTCATGCAGATTGGCTTTTCTCCAAAACTAACAAAAATAGTGATGACAACAAAGAACAAAGACTTCAGACAGCCAAGCGTAGGTACTATTACAGATATTTAAGAAATATGCCACAAGCTACAAAGAAAATACAAAACATCTTTTGAATAATGTCAGCATCACTGTAGTGATCCTTATGAAAGAAAGGCTAGGAACCTGGTGGTCTAGGTTCTGGAATGTGAGCTTCCACAGTTCTCAGGCTTTTTTTTAAAAAGTGTATTGTAGGTCTTTGTTTTGTCAGAACAGTGTATGCTCATTGTGGAAAATGTAGGATATAAATATTTTAAAGGCATTTTAAAATGTAGAAGAATGTGAGAAAATGTAGAAAATAAATCCATATCCTTATCATTGGGAGGCAATCATTATAAACAATTTGATATGTCCCTGCTCTTGTTCCCTATATTTCTGCTTTTATTTTTAGGTCATTTATGTTTTATAATCTTAATATCACTTGTGTCATACATTTTGATGAACGTCATATTTTTATATGTATGTAAGCATTTGGCATGAAATTAAAATCGTTTGAAAACACACATTTTAATGAACATATGTATCTCCATATTATACAAGAATAATAATCATCACGCATCCTTATATCTTTATGTGCATTTCTTGACTTTTGCTTTTCTAGTGTTGCTTGAACTGTCCATGCAGATTAATGTTTTTCTTCATCTTTTATAATTTTTTAGAATCTATTCCTAGATGTGGAATTACTAGGTCAAAGGTTATAAGCTCTTAAAATCTTTTAAACTGCAATCTTTTCACCTTAAATTTTAACATATGGAATTTGAAGAATGCTCTAAATTATGCATGTTTGATGCTGATAGTCTCAGTGGTATTGTTCACTCTGGAGGGATTCAGAATTGAGTAGTTCCGCTCTGTGTTTGCAAACTTGATCTGCCACTTACTAGCTGGAAACCATTGTTAGGGGAGAAGAATTAATATATGCAAAATTCCTGGGACATAGTGATCACCTAAACAATCAGAGTTATTTATGCCACTGTTGCTGCTGCTACTAATGATAAAAGTAGGTCATTAAATAAGAGAAATAAGCCATATAATACAATAAGCCTTTAAATAACACAGAAATCTATTGTAGCACCTGATTAATACTACAATCATAAATGAAGAGGTAAATATGTGAGGAGTTTAGGAACGTATTATAGGTATATCTGGAAGTACACAATGCCTAAGGAAGGAAAGTAATGTGTGTTTTCCAGTTGATCTACAGTATTTTAATAAATTCATGAATTTCTTAAAGCAATATTAGGATTGAACATTAAATCTGGGTCAGATTTTAGACTGTTAATACAAAGATGATGAATTGACATTTTCTTCTTCACACAGGGAGGAAGGAATCTATGAAAACTCAGAAGGATAAGAAACGTAACCAGGACAGTTGGAACGGTAATCCGATTGGCATTATTTTTCCAATTCCTCTGGCTGCAGCCCTACTTTCTTATCTTTTATTCTGGTTTTTTTTTTTATTATTTCATAATATGATTTCCCAAATCTCACTTTTAATTAGAAAATAGAGGTACAGAATATTCCAGTAAACCTCCTCATGAGTGTGGACGCTGGTAGGAATTCTAAGCTTACTGATTCAAATCCAGTATTTCCTCCTTTGCTTTCTGTAGAATATATTTCTTTCATAATATCTCTGCTAAGGCAATTTCCCCCTAAATTAGTTCTTCCTTGACTCTAAAATATAGAAAGTTTTGTTTTTTTCCTCTTTATATAGCACCCCTTTCCAAACATTTAACTCAATTTTTTATGGTTTTTTGTAAGCAAGTTTTTCATTTTAAAAATAAATTGGATCACTATCTGTGGATTTGATTGAAATTTTCCATTCCATAGGCACATATCCTCAACTGATATATATTTCAGTCTTTTGATAAATTTATATTCTACTATTCAAGACCCTGTGAGTAAGTTACAAACAAATAAAACTTGAGTTAAAGTAGTGCAAAAACAAAATATTGTATCCAACTGCCACCAATAACATTAGTGATGAATAATAATATAACGACATTAATAACATCATATAATTGTAGGAGAATATCCAGATTATATCACTACTCATTTTACAGGTGAATAAATATTTTGGAGTACTAATTAAGATCAAACTCATATATTTCTTCTTCTACATTTGGATTTAAGCTACATCCCATCCATTTTAAGTGTGAATAGAATTTAAATCAACTATCACCGTAAACAAGTGTTTTAGAAATGGTTTCTAGGCTTAGCAATAATCTCTGAATTTATAACACAGATTTAAATTCTGCTACTAGTATTTAAGCTTTTGACCTTGTTATCAGCAAAGATTTCATTTCAAAAGTAGTATTTATACTGAAGTCTATTCTTTTGTATGGATTGCAAAACTGAGTCACCAAGCCTTAGCGAGGCAGGAACTGACACTATAAATAAAGCTTTTTGCAGTCTGATTGCCATTTCCCTGCTTGTAAACTTAAATACGTGAAGACTCATACTGTAACTGTTAAGTTAACATGGGAAAAAAAATCAATTAGGAGTGTTCGCTTTCACATTTACTGAGATTAAACCTTGTTTATGTGTTTGAAAGCATGTGTCATGGTACTTTCAAAAAACCTTGAAAAATAATGATACATATCCCACTCAGGCAAACATCAAGCCCTGAAGGACTGTACTTACTGTTATTTTTACATAAAATATGTGCTGCCTTTGTGCAGATTCAGTGAAGGAAGAAATAAACTTAATAGATTAGCTAGCAGAAAGCAAATTTGAAGTGTATTCAAACATGCAGACACACGCACACACACATACACAGTTTTATCTGTTGACTAGTAATGACACATCAAAAATATACAAAAACTCCTAAGAAGGGAGAGAAGACTACGCTGCGAGTTGCAGTTATATGTTCTGACAGAAGAGCTGTGGTCAGCTTGAAGATTCTCTTTCTCAGTAAATTGCTTTCATGATTCAGATTTGATGTTGATGAGAGTCCAGTAACATTTCACAATTTGCAATTTTAGAAGCTCATCTACCCACCCTTTGCACACACATTTCTTATACATTAAAAACATGAAAAATTCAAAATAGATACTGTCAACTCTCTCCGGCTTTTTGGAAAGTAGATTAGCCTATAAAGCTCTGACGCTAAATAGCTTCAACATTTCAGGGAAACTCGAGCTATGGACAGATAATTTAAACAGTCCCCTGCAGAGTGAGGACAAGCAAATTTTTCTTTATATTCCCTTCAAGAAGCAATCTGAATATCAACCTGGCCCCAGCATCATTTAACACAACAGATTTAGTCACTGATGTGCATAGTTTGAAATCCAGCAATACACTGGAAATGAATACAAATCTCATTAATTATGGGCTCAGGATGAAACAATGATCCTCGTTAAGTGATTTAAGCACAAATACTAGTTTTTACTGTTTTTTGTCTTCTCGCATGTATTCGTTGCTTACTTTGTTCACCTTCACTCTCCACAGTCCATATATTATTTCAAGTCCCACGAAAGGATAAAAACATTGCTAGTGATCCTGGCTGAGCTCTTTGAATTGCATAACTACCATAATTTAGCATTTTACTCATCTCTGGACATGCAGTTCAAGACCTGTGTGATTCCAGCTTCACAAGCTCCATTCAAAAGCAACACTTATCAAAACAAGAAGCCAGAAAAGTACCTGGCAGACGTGACACCATGAAACCAAGCCATGCTCCCCAAGATGAAACAGTCCAATCTGAAAAAAGAAAAGAAAAAAGAAAAAGAAAAACACGGAAACACTTTTGGAATTTTTTCTTCATAATCCAAACTAATTCTCTGTGAGTTGACTTATCGCTCACCAAATAAAGTCAAAAAAAGGGAAGAAAGAAACCTATGAATGGACAGATCCCCTGAGCTTTGACCTGTCTCCTGGCCTCCTTGCACATCTCCATCAGAATCCAGCATGACCTGCAGCCCATTTCAAGCAATCTGAGAATTGGAGATCTTCCCTATGAAAGGTTTTATTCCTAACTACACTGAAGATCTTTTGAGACCAAGAAAAAAAATTTTTTCTCACAGAATTTAAGAGAGTTTATGAATTCATGTTGGATGAGAATTTCATAATTTCCTTTGTGCAAATACTGGGGTATTTATTTTCTCTTACGTAATTTCCAGGGAATCAGTTACATGGCCCGACTTCTATTCTGTTGATCTACTGAGAGACCTTACCGTCAAACGCTCATGCTTGGTGAGAACGTACCCAAGTGCTGATATATGACTGCAAAGGAACTTAACAATTCCTGGAAGGAAAAGGGTTAAGAGCCAGTAAAAACAGCATAAATTTACACATGACCTAGTGTGATTACACTTTTATTCTCTTCCTTGGGTGGAACAACAATGACAACCTCCATAACTAATGCTTCTGGTCTAAAAAACCTCCTTAAAGGACGTGTTTTCACCCACTGCAGGTGACCTCAGCAACATTCTGGTTAGGAAGCAGATGTACTGGCTGGTGAGTTTTTTTTTTTTTTTTCAAAAGTACCTAAATGTTCATTGTATCATGGAAAAATCATCCCAACTGTTGGGCTGAAGGGAGCAGCCATGTGTGATTGGTTTGCGATGCTTTGAATCTGGCTGACAAGTTAGAATTACAAGCATTTTTTCCAATCTTAACTTGATGGGAAGGAGGATAACTTGAATAGTCAGAGATCTTGACTCCAGAGTTACAAGCAAGTAAAAGCCACGGCGGTGACTTCAGTCATCAAAAACAAAAAGAAAACAAAGCTTGCCCCCGATACTATTATCTTTCATCAGGCTGAGTGCTCTGATTTATTTTTCTACCAAATGCAGGAAGAGGATTTTCAGAGCAGGTGAAAAGTAGTCGGGGACAAATATCGGACACATATTTGTTCGCGTTTAGGTGAGGTGAAATGCGCCAAGGGTAAAGTAGCTGTCTTCGTCCTCTCGGTCCTGGCCCCTTGCTCCCTGCTCGATTCCACTGCAAACTGAGCTCTCTGGAGGGCATTCCCTGGATCAACAGAGAGTAGGCAGAACTGCCGGTCTACTCAGATCGGCTGGCCTTTTCCATTCTCTTGTTCTCCTTCCTTCTCTGGGAACTTTTCGTCAACTGCAGATCAGGACAATGACTGTCACACTGCAGGTAGCTGTTGGAAACTTGCCATTTGGCCACGGGTGTGTCTGAGTAGCTCCGGGCCCTAGAGATGCTATTGTGGCACAGCTTCTGTTATGACCACAACCCACTGCGGGCACTCTGCTCTCCGGTTGCCTGTGTGTAGATTACGCCAGAAAAACCTCCAGGATGCTTCCTGTTGGCAGGAGTCGACAGCCCTGGAACAGCAGCGCTCCAGAAGAGCTGTATGTGAACCTTTGATTATTACTGATTATGTTAGGAGAGCTAATGCAGAACTGAATGAAAACTGAAAAGGTAGCAACCCAGCAAAGAAATAATGAAACTGAGAGATAATATCAATTGGGGGTTTTGCTTTTAAAGTTTCGCTCTTCAGAAAACTTAATTATTTATCTGGAATAACATCTGTAGCACCTCCCCTTACCTTTGTTCATTAAAAAAATGATAGGGGATTGAGCATTACTGATGGGCAAGTATCTTCATCTGGAAAATGACCCAAAACAGAGACAGTGTTTGACAGTATGATGTCCTTATATTACTAGGCCTTTCTGAGATTTTAAGTCCAAGAAACCACACTTCACAAGGTCCTGGAAAAGAAGTCTGCAACTATGCCCATAAGCAAAATCAGGCTTCGCGTCTATGTAACCCTGTCATTCTAGTTTGTAACGTAGGAAAAAAAGATAAATATGATTTCATGACATTGAAAAACTTCATGAAATTCGAATTCTGTGAAATTCACGGAGTTTTATTGGCATGCAGCCACAAACAAGTAGCTTTCGGACTACAGTGACAGAGAGACAGATAGCCACTGTGGCCAATGCAGTCTGAAGTGTTCACTCTCTGGTCCTTTATAGAAAAGTTGTTTGACCACTAGCTTGGAATCATGCACTGAGCGTCAGGTTAAATGGAGTGGAGAGAGTGCGACTGCTATTCCTTGTCTCTGATTCTTGGAGTTTGAGTAAGTTTAATGAACAATTTAACTGTTTGCTCCTTCTCTGGTAAAATGCTCATACATTCATTTTAGAAAGAGCAACATAATGATTGCAAAATATGTATTCAAACAAGAAATGCTTTCTGTTCAAACTAATTACTGTTGATGTGTTTGAATCAATTACGCTTACGTGTTAAAAATAAGTGGCTTTCAAGTGAGCTTATAAAAGGGAATGGAGGTTATTATTAATATCAGTGATTAGAATTAATGAATGTAAAACTGATTTTGTGGTGATTAAGTGTTGGCCTATTTTTCACCACAATGTATTTTCTGGATCTTAGCAAACCTACAACTAGGCTGTATCAAGCCTGCTCTTCCTCAGATGGATCTTAGAGGCTGTGACACGTTTAGGAAAATATTGAACTTTGTGTTGCTTTAATTCAGCGTATCTTGAACTTGCTGAAGTACAGCATATAATTAACTGCTGTGCTTGGGAATGTATAATCATTAAAAAGTAACACCAAAAACAACAAATAATCAAATCAATTGGATTGTTTTATAACACAAATTGTGTCCTAAAATGTGTTTAAATTAACTTCATTTAACTTTGAATGCAGATGGCACTAGTGTATTATGTCATTTCTTCTAGAAGTACAATCTATATGTGTTTATATCAGTGTTTTAGATCTCATTATCCTTTCTTTCTCTTTCTTTCCCTCTCTTTCTTTCTTCCTTTTTCTTGTGGCATTAGGAATTGAATTTAGGGCCTTTGAATCGAACTATATCCCCAGCTTTAAAAAAAATATTTTATTTAGACATGAGGTATCATTGCCCAGGTTGAGCTCAAACTTGTGATCCTCTTGCCTCATCCTCCCGGAGTGCTTGGATCACATGTGAGTGCTACCAGACCCATCTGTATCTCTTTCCATATTTGCCTTCAGTACTAAAATTAGCATGGGACAAGTAAGGCATCATTTATTTCAGATGTAAAATTTAAGAGGCAACAAAAACCAAGAAAATACCTCTCAGTAATTAGGAAAGCAATAATTTAAACACAATATTTCTTAAATAAAAATCATGCAAAATAATCTGTGTTAAACAAAATAGGTCATTGAATGCACACATATGAGATAGATAGATAGGTGATAGATAGATAGGTGTTGGGATTAGTTGGAGTTGCTGGTACCCCATATCTGAATGGTGGCTAATGGTATTTTTAACAAATCAGGCTCTCATATCTGTGCTCTAATTATATATATGTACAACAATGACCTAATTGATCCACTTACGATTTACTTTTATTTTCATAGTTCTTTATTAGCATTTTTATTTTTCTCTATGTATTATTTCATGATAAAGAACAAAACCTAGTAAGACATATTAAAAATTACAAAGAAGATATAGTTCCATTTTTATCATTGCCAAAGTTTGTAATTGCCAGTAAGGAGTTTTGATCTTATGTTTACTGAGCGGCTGCAAAAGGTGTTGGTTGGGGTCAAAGCTCTTCAGTGCACACAGATGTTGCAGTTTTATATCTCTACTCATTAGGGTAAAAAATTACTAAATTATTCTTGTAATATTTTATTCTTTATTTAAAAAATGAATGTAGAAATAGTCCTAAATCAATATAAATTTTCTAGTGAGAGAAGCTCAGGGAAAATCCCACACTAGATGTAAAAAGGAACAGAAAGTAGAATGTGTGTATTCACTGCCTCTCTTGCCATCATGCCACATGGAAGGAAAACTCTGACAAACCACCTCTATGAAACTAACTGCAAAGTCACCAAAGACTTGTTCTTACCAGAAATTACTAAAAATAAATAGTTTGGTCTTTTCTCCATGAACTACATTATATCTACTTATAAGTCTGAATGATTCTTTTTAGCAAGTTAAATTGTCAGTTAATTCTAACATCAAAACCTCAATACTAAATAAACAGAGCTCAGGCTTGGGATTTAGCTCAGTGGTTAGAGTGCTTATACCTTGAGTTCAATCCCTGGCACCAAAAAAAAAAAAAAAAAAAAAAAAAAGCAGGACTTTTGGACTTCTCTGTTCCTTTGAATGTTTTCTTTAACAGCAAAAGAAATGAGTTCATCTCATCATTAAATCTCCGGCATTTGGTTTGCAATTGTACTATTAATGGTATGAAATGCTAAACCCACAGTCAGACCATGAAAATCTTCATGAAAATACTGATTTGTTAAGTGATATTGATTTTTTTAAATTTTTCTTAACACTTCGGTAGTCACATAATGACTGTAGTTTCATAGAGAACAATTACCCATTTATGCGGTATAGGTGGGTACAAATTTCAGAGTTGTTTCCAAAAGAGATAAATGATAGAGGATAAATACCAAAATGAGGATGGATAGATAGATTTTAAAGTAGTACATTATTGTATCTCATGAGAAAATTTAGGGAAAAAACTACTTAGACATTAAAAAAAATTAAATAAGCCCATTAATTTTGGTCAAATTTAGAGTTTCAGTATCTACTCTAATAAAATGCAAACAAGATGCTAATTACCACAAACAAGATAGGAGTACTCTACATCCTTTATATTCAAAATTTAAAATTTATAGTTAAAGAGGAGACTTAGTTATATTTAAAGTTAGGCTTACATCAAACATCCATGGACAAATTCATTCACTCTCCTTCCACTGATTTTTGTTTTATTTTGTTTTGTTTTGTTTTATTTTGTGAACATGGGAGAGAGAATTGAGCAAGATCTTATGGATCCCCCCAGAGTTGTTCTCTGATTTCTTTGGCACAATCAAAATCGCAGAAATTTTCCCAAATGGTCTATGAAATATAAAATTGTTAGGTCAATTTTCAAAACTTCTACATGAATATAAGTCCTATGAGAGTCATGTAATTTAAGTGATTATGATAGAAAAACAGTTCCCTATGAGTTACTTTTTTAGTCCTCCAAGACTCAGATGTTATAGTCCTGTGACATTCACTGGATCGCTTTATTCTTTCTTCTGTTCATTTCACACGTTTATTTTAATATGACAATCTCTGAGGGCTGATCCAAAGATTCTGCCACTATTGTTAGTATTATTATCATCAATACCATTCTTGTTTTCAGGACATGTGGGCAAGCTTAAAATCACTTTTTTCATGGCCCATCATCGCACATGAATTGGAAAACAGTGATCTTTTCTGTTTTTTCAATACAATCTTCTTCACAAGCATATAGATTTCCTTCATATAGATTCCTAAAAAAACTAAGCAGATGGGCAGCTGTCATTGTAAATGAGCAGGAACCAAGAAGAAACCATATTTGATACTTTCAAGTGCGTTTCATCTGTAAGTATTTGTAAATAACCATACTGACAGACTAAATTTTTCTCGTGGTTATGATATTCAACAAAAAACAATGACTTATTGTAACTACCTGATACAACAGTTTTGCTAGCAACTGAATATAAATACATCCATCATTCATATATTGCAAATGAATTTAGGCCGGCTACAAAATGTGATACATTAGTTTTGTATGCATCATTTGTGTCTATTCTTCAATACATTTTAAAATGTCTGCTTAACATTATTCCTTAGTTAGTACAGTAGCTTCTGTGAATGCCCTAATATATACTCAAACACATCATTAAGAACACTTAATTTATTCAATTAAAAGCCTTGGGGCTGGGGATTTAGCTCAGTGATTAGAGTGCTTGCCTTGCAAGCACAAGGGCCTGAGTTCGATCCCCGGCACCACCAAAAAAAAAAAAAAAAAAAAAAA